>CP106711.1:99108967-99368967 GCA_025503065.1 Gossypium bickii | reverse complement strand
AATTTATAATTTGTAAGTTATAACTTATTATCACCTTCATACTATGGCTTCACATTTTTGTTATCCAATGTGTTATTTCTTAAGACTTTTAGTGCAACAAAAGTGAATCCTAGTTGGCAACAAGCTATGGTGGAGAAAATGAATGCCTTCCATGCTAATCATACTTGGTACTTGATTCCCTTATTATTGGATAAAAGTGGTGTTGGTTGTCGATGGGTATGCATAGTTAAATCCTATTCTAATGGAATGATAAAGTGGCTGAAGGCTCATTTGGTTGCACAAGGGCATACACTAATTCTTGGTCTAGACTATGGAGAGAATTTTTTACCTGTTGCTAAGATTACTTCAACACGATTACTGATTTACCTTGTTGTGATACATCATTGGCATATTCATTAGTTGGATATCAAGAATGCTTTTCTTTATGGTGATTTAACTAAGGAAGTATATATGGAGCAACCACCAGGTTTTGTTGCTTAGAGGGAGCCTAATTTGGTTTGTTGATTACGTGAATCATTTTATAGCTTGAAACAATCTCCTAGGGCTTGGTTCAAGCACTTCAGTGTTGTTATTAAAAAGTTTGGAATGAAGCTAAGTGGAGTAGATCATTTAGTCTTTTATCGTCACAACAATTGCGTAAAGTGTATCTATTTAGTTGTATATATGGATGATATTGCTATTACAAGAGATAATCATGAAGGTATTTCACGTCTCAATTAACATCTATTTAATCATTTCTAAAAAAAAGGATTGGCAAAGTTGAAAAACTTTCTAGGCATTAAGGTGGCTTGGTCGGAAAAAAAAGGTATCATTATCTCCCAATGAAATTATGGTTTGGATATTATCGAAGAAATTGGAATGTTGGATTGTAAACCTGTGGAAGCTCCTATGGATCCTAATATTAAAGTTGTTCCATATCAGGGGGGCCTTTAGAAGACCCTAGTCAGTATCAAAGGTTGGTTTGGAAGCTTAATTATCTTACAATCACCCGACTGGACATCTTCTTTGCTATAAGTATGGTTAGTTAGTTTTCCAAAATCCAAGTGACGGTTATTGGGATTCAACAATACATATTCTTCGATATGTCAAAGGTTCTCTTGGAAATGAACTATATGAAGATTATGGAAGTACACAAATTGTTGGATATTCAGATGCTGGTTGGGCAGGATCTCCTTCAAATAGACAATCAACTTCAAGATACTTTGTTGTAACGCCCTGATTAATTTATCCCTGTTTTTGTAAATATTTGACACAACTTTACATCTGTTTCAGTGGTTAAGTGTTATGGGTGTGTGTATAAGGTCTTGGGTTCAAGTCTCATCTTTGGAAATTTTTGTTTTTTTTAACCAAGCCTTACCTTTGTTGAGTGGGCTTATATAATATTGTCTGTTAATTCATATCAGAATGAGCCTGCTGGTTCGAGTGGTAAGGGGGTTGTTGTGTTGGAGGTCCTGTGTTCGAATCTCTGCGTGAGTAAAGGAGTTTATTTTTGCTCCGGTTGTTTGGGAGTGTTCGGCTAAGATAGAATTCTATAGTGGTTGTGATTGAGAAGATAGTAGGGAGTTGGGATATGGGAAGTTATCAAAATATATTTATTTTTAATTTTCAAAATTTCAGTTTCTCTCTCCCCCAAAAATCTGACGTTGTTTTGCTTTCCTCTCCTTTTCTTTTCTACTGTTATATTTTTTCTCTTCAATTGGTGCTCTTCCTTGTGTTTTCCAATCGTAAATTTCAATTCACTATGCTCGTTCGTCTTGGTAAGTGGCGGTGGTAAAGTTTTGCGATTTAGGGGGTTTTCTTTTAATGTCGTATTAGGTGTTGTTGTCTGTTTCGTTAGTTAAATTTTGGGTTTTGACAACAATGAATCGCGAAGAACGGGGCTCTCCTCTTGTGGAATCGTAGGATAAATCGTTTGGGTGTTGGGGTAACTGATGAAGTTCAAATTGGACTGTTGTCGTTTTTGATGGTTTCGGTTTAATCATGAATTTTAAGTGATTTTAGACTTGGGTTTATAGATTATAGGTTATGGTGATCTCAGGAGTATTTTTACATTGAAATCGTACTAGGTGTGTACTCGAAACGTAGAAAATCGAGCTTCGACAAAAGTCAAAAAACTGTTTTGTCGACGCCACACAAGCATGTGGTCACCCGTGTGGTTGGCCGTGTGCGAGACACGACCGTGTAGTCAACGAAGGCTTGGCTATGCGTAAGATACAGTCGTGTAGTGGCTTGAGTGAGGTCGTGTAGGCCACACGGGCTAGGCCAAGTTGGGCGTGTGGGCCCATATGGGCATGTGGACCCATTTTTCTAAAATTCTCCCTAGGGTCGCACGGGTCATTCCGATCGACTGTGGACCCACCATAAGGTCGATAAGGGCTAACCAAACTCTAAAACTATGTGATTTGATGACTGATATTCTGTTCTGAGTATGATACTGTTATGCATGTCAGATTATTTTGGTAGATGTAAATCTGTATATAGGCATGTTGAGCATGTTTAATCTGCTATTTCTGTATCTATTTTTCTGTATCTATTTTTTGAGGTAGGATTTGTATATGAGGAGGAAGTGTTCTGTACAGCGATCATCGCCTATATTCTGGCAGCTTGGCTGCACATATTTTGACATGTGTCGAAATGGCATGATATGGTGTGTAGGGATGGGTGGGTGTTTTTAACCCCACATGGTATGTTGGGATGGTCGAAGTTTGTGTGTAGAGGATGGGGGTAGGATTCTGTATATCTAATTTTGTTATTTGTATCTGAAATGGGCATGAGCCTGAATCTGTCTCTGATTGTATATGCTGCTTCTGTATGTTTGCATGTCTATTTCTGTTAGGTTACACAATGAGTTTACGTAAACTCACCTGTTTGTTTGTTCTGTTCAGGTAATCCATAGACTTAGACTAATCGGTGCGGCGGAGACTTGCGATGACCACTAGTTTACCAACTGAATTAAAATAAAGGTTTATATTTTTAAAGATTATTTTTAGGAGTTTTATATTAATTGGACTATCTGGACTGTTGGTTAAATTTTTGGGATTTAGATTTTCATTTTATACTTTTATTTTGCGACGTTTATCTGAAACATGATTTTTACATAAACAAAAGTTTTCCAAACTTATGAATAGGACTTTAAGAAAATAACTTCCGCTGTAAATATATTTTGGCAATTAATTAACGTTTTCGACAATGGATTTTAAAAGAATATGAGTTTTTAAGCTGAGATGATTAACGTAATGACTCTTTTTTCAAAACCCATTCTTTGTGACATCTCCGGATTCAGCCATAACGTCTAGCCCGGGTTTGAGGTGTTACATTAGTGATACCAGAGTCAGGTTGCAAAACTCAGGCTGTGAAATTTTGGGTTCCAAAATTATGTTTCAAAAAGGGACTAATTTTCAAATAATTTGAATAATTTGAGAAAGTATGTGGTACAACGAATCTTCGGTACCGATCCTGTAAGTATTTCTGAAAGTTAGATAGTATATTCTGAAAACATTGTACATAGTAATTTTTGATACTGTACTGAAATAGTTAGAAGACTAAAATCTCTAAAAACATCTTTGAAATTCTGATAATTTTTGCATAAAATATTTGTTAATAAATACTGGAACTGATGCATAAAAATTTGTAATGTAGATAAAATTTGAAATATACAATGAGCACTTGTAGAACTCGTGGACGTGGTATTCGTGATCATGGTAGAGGCCATAGGGGGGCTCGAACTGAGTCTTCCTCTTTGGGCAGCATGTCATATTTAGATACGAATGAGACACTGATTTCGCCTGTTAAAGCCATTTGGCTGGGGACGACGCACTGTCCCAAGCCATGTTGAGGATTTTAGAGAGGGTCGCTAAACCCCATTCTGGATTTGGGGGCCATGGGTTAGTAACTGAACGACCCCAGTTCAATGATGCTGGGTTGTTTAAGGGTGTCACTGAAGTTGCCCCTACTATGACTGAGTATTAGCTGGAGGCCACTGAGAGGATTATGAATGATTTAGACTGTACTCCCGAGCAAAAACTAAAGGGTGCAGTCTCTTTACTTCGCGACGAGGCATATTAGTGGTGATTAACGTTGATAAGGGTACTCAGTCGGATTGTTTGAACTAGAATTTCTTTAATACTGCCTTCCAGGGGAAGTACGTGGGGGCGAGCTATGTGGATGCTCGTAGGCGTGAGTTTATGAATCTCACGCAAGATGATAGATCAATGGCCAAGTATGAGGTCGAGTTTCTAAGGCTAAGCCGCTACGCTCGAGGCATTGTGGCATTTGAGTATGAGAAGTGTGTCCATTTTGAGGATGGTTTGAGAGACAGTCTGAAGGTTCTAATTGCGCCACAGAGGGAGCACGAGTTTTCTGTTCTTGTGGATAAGGCAATAATCGCTGAAAAAGTTAAGCGTGTTGAGTGCCAAAATAGGGACCAAGAGAGAGGCAAGAATAAGAGGGATTCGAAGCCCTTTAGTTCTATTTAAAGGTCTAAAAAAAAAGGCCAGACCTGATGGGCCTGTTAGAGTGGGGGTTCTGTTGCTCTTACTGGGATTCAGCCTTGTGGGGATTGTGGTAGGCACAATCCAGGCAAGTGTTGGAAGAGGATTGGGGCTTGTTTGAGGTGTAGGTCATTAGAGCACCGTATTAGAGAGTGTCCACAGTAGGCTAATCAGATGCAAGCTTCAGGACCGGGTTCTATACAGCCTCAAATGGCAGTTCAGCAGCCGCCTAGGGGCCGTGGATTGGCTAGGGGTGGTAATGGTATAGGTCGTGGGCAGAGAGAACCGGGTAGATGTGCTAGTCAGACATAGGCGAGGCAGCCTGCACTGGTTTATGTTACTCGATGCCAAGAGGATAGAGATGCTTCTGACATTATCACGGGTACGTCCCTTATTTTTATGTATCTTATACTGCTTTGATAGGCATAGGTTCTACACACTCCTATGTAGCTAGTTCTGTTTCTAAAAACATAGGGATTTCTATTAAGAGCACTTCTATTGAGATCACTGTACTGAGTCTGTTGGGGTAGTCTGTTCGAGTCAGTAAACTCTATAGGGATGTTCCGTCAGAGGTGCAAGGGGTTGTATTTCTGGAAAATCTAATGGAGTTACCATTTGGGGAGTTCAATCTGATTCTGGGTATGGATTGGTTTATTAAGCATCGAGTCAGTTTGGATTCCGCGACTAAAAGGGTCGTTCTGAGGACTGGGGATGATAAGGAAGTGGTTGTGATTGGTGAGCAGTGAGATTATCTGTCTAATAGGATCTCCGCTCTTGTGGCTGAGAAACTGGTTCAGAAAAGGTGTGAAGCGTATTTGGCTTATGTCAGTGTTTCTATTTCTGGAGACTCTTCCATCGAGGATATCAGAATAGTGAGGGATTTTTCAAATGTCTTTCCTGAGGAGTTATCGGGTTTACCTCAGAATTGAGAAGTTGAATTCGGAATTGAGCTTCTATCTGGTACAGCTCCAGTATTCATTGCTCCCAACCGAATGACACTGAAGGAGCTTACAGAGCTTAAGGCTCAACTTCAAAAACTTTTGGATCGTGGTTTCATCCATCTTAGTGTGTCTCCGTGGGGGCATCAGTTTTATTTCTGAAGAAAAATGATGGGATTATGAGGATGTGTATTGATTTTTGACAGTTGAATAAACTGACGGTGAAGAATAAGTATCCACTTCCGAGGATCGACGATCTATTTGATCAGTTTCGAAGGGTTTAGTATTTTTAAAATTGATCTCCATTTAGGGTATCATCAACTTAGAATTAAGGAGGTGGATGTTCATAAGACTGCATTTAGGACTCGTTATAGACATTACGAGTTCCTAGTTATGTCTTTTAACCTGACGAATGCTCTGGCTGTATTCATGGATCTGATGAACTGGGTGTTTCAGCCATATCTGGATCAGTTCGTCGTAGTATTTATCGATGATATTTTGGTGTACTCTAAGATAGAGGATGAGCATGAGCATGGTGAACATATTAGAGTAGTACTTCAGATACTCCGTAAGAAACAGCTTTATGCTAAGTTGAGCAATTGTGAGTTCTGGTTGCGTGAGGTAACTTTTCTAGGGCACGCAGTTTTTATTAAGGGGATCTGAGTTGATCCTAGAAAGATTGAGGTTGTGCTTGATTGGAAACAGTCTAAGAGTGTATATGGGATTCGTAGTTTTCTAAGCCTTGCGGGGTATTATCGGTAGTTTATCGAGGGATTTTCTCTGATTGCAACTCCTTTGACTAAGCTTTTTAGCAAAGGTATTCCCTTTATTTGGTCTGATGCGCAACAATTGAGCTTTGAAAAGCTCACGTTTGTTCTGACTCAGGCTCTTGTTTTGATACAGCCTGAATTCGGTAAAGAGTTTATGGTATTTAGTGATGCGTCGTACGTTGGTTTGGGATGTGTATTGATGTAAGATGGTAAAGTTATGGCTTATGCATCCAGTCAGCTTAAGACACACAAAGGGAATTATCCGATGCATGATTTCGAGTTGGTTGCGATAGTTTTTGCATTGAAGATCTAGGGGCACTATCTGTATGGTGAGAGGTGTATTATTTACAATGATCACAAGAGCCTTAAGTACCTCATTACTCAGAAGGAGTTGAATCTTAGGCAGCGGCGATGGATTGAGCTGCTCAAAGATTATGACTGCACGATCGAGTATCATCCTGGTAAGGCCAATATGGTGGCCGATGCTCTCAGTCGAAGAGCGATGTCTGATTTGAGGGCAATGTTTGCTCACCTTAGTTTGTTTGATGATGGGAGTCTGTTAGCCGAGTTGCAAGTTAAGCCGACTTGGATTGATTAGATTCGGGATAAGAAGATAGGGGATGAATATCTGGGTTTGCGGTTCCGTCAGATTGAGAGTGACTGTACCTCAAACTTTGGGCTGATTAATGATGAATTTTTGTGTTTTCGAGGTTGGATCTGTGTGTTGAATGATTCTAATTTGAAGCAGTCGATTCTGAGGGAAGCGCATAGTAGCCCTTATGCTATGCATCCCGGTGGTAATAAGATGTATCAGAATCTTTGTGAATTGTATTGATGGCCTGGTTTAAAACGTAAGGTTACGAATTTTGTTGCTCGTTGTTTGACATGTTAGCAAGTTAATGCTGAGCACCAGTTGCCTTCAGGTTTGCTCCAACCTGTTAAGATTTCTTTATGAAAATGGAAACAAGTAACGATGGACTTCGTTAGTGGGTTGCCCTTGACATCCACTAAGAAAGACTCTATTTGGGTCATCGTGGATCGATTGACCAAGTCCGCTCATTTTATTTTGATTCGAACGGACTACTCTCTGTAGAAGTTGGTGAAGCTCTATATCTCCGAGATAGTAAGACTGCATGGGGTTCTTGTTTTGATAATTTCTAATAGAAACCCTTGCTTCACTTCTTGGTTCTAAAAGAATTTATACGAGGCTCTGGGTTCGAGATTGGACTTCAGTACTGCGTTCTATCCTCATACCAATGGTCAATCTGAGAGGGTGATTCATATATTGGAAGATATGCTTTGGAGTTGTGTGATAGATTTCCGAGTTAGTAGGGAGGATTATTTGCCACTAGCTGAGCTCGCTTACAATAACAGTTTCTAGTCTAGCATCCAAATGGCACCTTACGAGGCTTTATATAGTCGTAAGTGTCGCACTTCGCTATGTTGGACTAAGTTGGGTGAGCATCGGGTTTTGGGTCTTGAGTCGGTTTCTGACATAGAGGAAAAGGTTAGAATGATTCGGGATCATTTGAAGGCGACTTCTGATAGACAGAAGTCTTATGCAGATCTAAAGAGAAGAGACATTGAGTACTCTGTGGGTGATTCCGTATTTCTTAAGGTTTCTCTGTGGAAGAAAGTTCTGAGGTTCGGTCGTAAGGGCAAGCTAAACCCTAGGTTCATTGGGCCGTATAGAATTCTGAAGCATGTGGGACTGGTCGCTTATCAATTGGAGCTACCTCCAGAGTTGGACCTTATCCATGATATGTTTTACGTCTCGATGTTGAGGCGGTACCTGTTTGATCCATCTCACATTGTCTCTGTTGAAGAGATCGAGGTTAGACCAGACTTGACTTTTGAGGATGAGCCGGTTCAGATTCTAAATCGTGATGTTGAGCTTCTGAAGAGGAAGTCCATACTGTTAGTAAAGGTTCTGTGGTAGAATCATAGCACTAAGAAAGCCACATGAGAACCTGAAGACTCGATGCTTCAGCAGTATCCTCATCTGTTCTGATCAAGTAAATTTCAAGGTCGAAATTTCTTTTTGGGGGTAGAGTTGTAACACCTTGATTAATTTATCCCTGTTTCTGTAAATATCTGACACAACTTGGCATCTGTTTCAATGGTTAAGTATTCTGGGTGTGTATGTGTGACGTATTGGGTTCAAGTCTCATCTTTGACAATTTTTGTTATTTTTGTTGAACCAAGCCTTACCCTTGTTGAGTGGACTTATATAAAATTGTCTGTTAATTCATATCAGAATAAGCCCGCTGGTTCGAGTGGTAAGGGGGTTGTTGTGTTGGAGGTCCTATGTTCGAATCTCTACGTGAGCAAAGGAGTTTATTTTTGCTCCGGTTGTCTGGGAGTGTTCGGATAAAAATAGAATTCTATAGTGGTTGTGATTGAGAAGATAGTAGGGAGTTGGGATATGGGAAGTTATCAAAATATTTTTATTTTTAATTTTCAAAATTTCAATTTCTCTCTCCCCCAAAAATCTGACGTTGTGTTGCTTTCCTCTCCTTTTCTTTTCTCATGTTATCTTTTTTCTTTTCAATTGGTGTTCTTCCTTGTATTTTCCAAATCGCGTATTTTGGTTCACTATGCTCGTTCGTCTCGGTAAGTGGCGATGGTAAGGTTTTGCGACTTAGGGGGTTTTGTTTAAATGTTGTATTAGGTGTTGTTGTCTTTTTCGTTGGTTAATTTTTGGGTTCTGACAACAACAAATCGTGAAGCACGGGGCTCTCTTCTTGTGGAATCGTAGGCTAAATCGTTCGGGTGTTAGGGTAAGTGATGAACGCTTGAATTGGACTATTATCGGTTTTGGTGGTTTTGGTTTAATCATGAATTTTAACTGATTTTGGACTTAGGTTTATCGATTATAAGTTCTGGTGATCTCGAGAGTATTTTCGCATCGAAATCGTACCAGGTGTGTACCCGAAACGCAGAAAATTAAGCTTTGGAAAAAGCTGAAAAACTATTCTATCGACTCCACACGGGCGTATAGTCGCCCGTGTGAGGGACACAGTTGTATGGTCGACGGAAGCATGGCCGTGCGTAAGACACAACCTTGTAGTGGCTTAAGTGCGGCTATGTGGACCACACGGGCTAGGCCAAGTTGGGCGTGTGGGCTTACATGAGCATGTCACATGGGCATGTGGACCCATTTTTTTGAAATTCTCCCTAGGGTCGCACGGGTCGTTCTGATCTACTGTGGGCCTACTGTAGGGTCGATAGGGGCTAACCAAACCCTAAAACTATGTGATCTGATAGACTGATATTCTGTTTTGAGTATGATACTATTATGCACGTCTGATTATTCTGCTAGATGTATATATATTATCTGTATATAGGCATGTTGAGTATGTTTAAGCTGTTATTTCTGTATTTGTTATTGGGGTGGGATTTGTATATGACGAGGAAGTGTTCTGTACGATAATCATCGCCTATATTTTGGCAGCTTGGCTGCACATATTCTGACATGTGTCGAAATGGCATGATATGGTGTGTAGGGATGGGTGGGTACTTTTAACCCCACATGGTGTGTTGGGATGGTCGGAGTTGGTGTGTAGAGGATGGGGGTAGGATTCTGTATATCTAATTCTGTTATCTGTATCTGAAATGGGCATGATCCCAAATCTATATCTAATTCTATATGCGGCTTTTGTATGTTTGCATGTTTATTTCTGTTGTGTTACACGCTGAGTTTATGTAAACTCACCTATGGTTGTTTGTTTGTTTAGGTAATCTACAGACTTAGATGGATCGGTGCGGCAGAGACTTGCGGTGACCACTAGTTTACGAACTGAATTAAAATAAAGGTTTATATTTTTAAAGATTATTTTTGGGAGTTTTGTATTAATTGGACTCTCCAGACTGCTGGTTAAATTTTTGGGATTTAGATTTTCGTTTTATACTTTCATTTTGAGACGTTTATTTGAAACAAGATTTTTACGTAAACAAAAGCTTTCCAAACTTACAAATAGGACTTTAAGACAATAACTTCCGCTATAAATATATTTTGGCAATTAATTAACAAATTCGACAATGGATTTTAAAAGAATATGAGTTTTTAAGCTGAGATGATTAACGTAACAACTCTATTTTCAAAACCCATTCTTTGTGACATCTCCGGATTCGGCCATAACGTCTAGGCTGAGTTTGGGGTGTTACATTTGTTCTTTTTAGAGGCAATCTAATATCGTGGAAGATTAAGAGATAAAATGTTGTGGCAAGATCTAATGCAAAATTTGAATGTCAAGCTATGAAACTAGTTACTTGTGAGCTAGTTTGGTTAAAGCAATAACTTCAAGAATTAAAACAAGAAACCATCAACCCATTGAAGTTAATATGTGATAACCAAGCAGCACTGCATACTTCCTCAAATCTAATGTTTCATGAAAGAACAAAGCATATAGAAATTGATTGTCGTTTTGTAAGGCAAAAGATTGTGTTTGGGTGTATCGCTACTAGCTTTATTCATTCAAATGACCGCTTAACAAATGTTTTAACTAAAGCTCTTAGAAAACCTTGCGTCCAATATGTATGTATCAAGCTAGGAGCCTCTGATTTATATGCTTCAACTTGAGGAGTGTTATGATAGTATTAGTATCTTTAGGATTTATTTTGTCTTAATTCTAGGGATTGATTAGCATAAATTTAAGTAAATTTCCATCTTTGTATATATTTATACTAGTATAAATATGCTATGTAACATAATGTATAAACACAAGAAACACTTTCAAAACAGAGGCGAATCTAGAGGGCTGGCAGGGGCCCTGGCCCTCCTAAAATGGAAAAATACTATTTAGGCCATTTAAGTTTTTTTTAAATTTTAAATTAGTAAAGATAAAATTATACTTTGGCCCCTTAAAATTATAAAAATTCAATTTAATCTTTTAAAAACTATAAAGATATGGACTATAAAAAATTAAAATTTTATTTAACCTTCTTAAAAAATTGTTTTGGCTTTGCCCCTATTTCAAAATATTTTTCTTTACTTTTTCTTCTTCTTTCTCACTATTGTAACAGCCTAAACAATCACAACAAGATTATCTTCTCTCTCATAGTTATTTATATGTTAGATAAATATACAAATTATTTAGTTTATTATTTTTTTATGTATTTTAAAATCTATAAATAAACTAAGAGGTGAGCTTTGTTATTCATATCATTTAGAAATAAATAGTTTCTAAATAGTTTTTTAATTTTCAACCATTGAGAGAAAAAAAATTCATTTTTTTTTTTACTTTTTAGCTAAGCCGTATAATTATTAATATTTTTTCTGATTTTTATTTTTTTATATTTTTATGAATTTTTTGATAATTTTTTAAAATTTTGCTCTTATTTTTAACTTTATATATTTTTTAAACAGAAAATATATATTTTTATTTTCTAGAAATTTTATATAACTTTCTATATGTTTTTTATGATTTTTTTTAAAATTTTGAGAATTTTTTGAATTTTTTTGATGATTTTTTGTATTTTTTTCTTTGGTAACTTTTTATGTTTTTTATTTTCTCTCTTTGTTTTATGTATTTTCTAAATAAATATTTTTAAAATTTGAGATTTTTATATAATTATATATATATTTTTTAATTTTTAAAAAATTTAAGAAATTTTCTAATTTTCTTTTTTTAAAAAATTATTTTCGAAAAATAAAGTTTAGGTGATGTGATGCACTCTCAGCTGCTACATTTGTCTTTCTTTAATGCGGTTCATGACTGAAGCAAATTGATAACAGATTGAAAATTTAGAAAAAAAAAATATTACGATTTTTCTCCTAGCATTGATGCTTACTAAAAAATATAAAACATAAAAGTTTTAAAATAAAATATTATAATATCAAAATAAAAAATTTAAACCTAAAAATTAATATCACGTTTTCTCTGACTCCGTCCATGGATTTTGATTTTTCTTTGTCTATCTTTCTTTTTTAAAAGTTCTAAAATTATATATAAACTTTTTGTACATTAATATAAAACATACAGTTTATATAAAAAATAATATTATACTTGTCAAAATAAAAAAAATTAAGCCTTACAAATTAATACAACACATTTTCTCCTTGACTCTGTCTATGTATCTTGAATTTTTTTTTCTTAATTGGTAGGCTCATTCTCTAGATAATTTATATAAAAAAAAAATGAAATTATGTTCTAAAAAGTTTTAATTTTTTAAAGAATATATAAGTATTTTTAAATTAAAAGATGTATAGTTTTCTAAAATGTTATTTTTAAAAATTAATAAAATTGTATCCATTTTATAATAATTCTATTTAATTTCTTTTATTTAGTTAGCTTAGTGATATGAACTTACAAAATATTAGATTTAATAACGCGAATTCATAGTAAATGCATGTGAATATTTCTATTTAATATATATAGTGGTGGAGTTAGAAAATTATTTTTGGGAGGATGAAATTAAATTTTATCTTTTTATGATAGTAAATATATAATTTCATCATTTTAATAGTCTATATCTTTATAATTTTTAAAAGATTAAATCAAATTTTTATTATTTTTGAGGGGACTAAAATGTAATTTTATCATTATTAATTTAAAAATTTTCTTTTAAAATTTTATAAATTATAAAGAAATTAAAATGAAAAAAATTTCTATTTTAAGGGGTCGGAGCCCTGCCAACCCCTAATTCTGCCACTATATATATATATTTGAAGTTTAAAATAAAACAAAAGATAATATCTTTCCTCTAAAAAAAGATAATACCTTACGAATTTGAAAATTTCCTGCCAAAATTATATAGAGAAGATAATTATCTAATCTAATCTAATATTTATTTTTATTTAAACACATATTTACTTTTTTTTTGAGACAATGCTAAAATTATCTAGAACCTCTCCCCAAACTATAAATACTTTTGTATTTTCTTTTACATTTATATTATCTTAAAATAAAACAACTTGTTATAACTCCACCAAAATTCATTATTTGATAAATTTTAAAAGAAGACATCTTTAATATGAAATTTAATAAATTATTGTTATTTATTTAAAGGTATAACAATTTATTGGTCTTCAATTTTACAAAAGAAATTATTTTATCTCTCAATTTAAAATTCCATCTCTTTTAGCTCATTTGTTAATTTTGTTAATATAACATATATGTGAATTGTCACAGTAATAATGAACTAAATTTTTTAAATATAAAAATTCAAAAAAAATTATTTAAAAATTTAAAAATATTAAAGCATTATTAAATAATTATAAAAAATAAATTTTTAAAAAATTAATTAGTCGCTATAAGTGAAACTTCCACCTTGCCACATTAGTAACATAATAATAGAAATAAATAAATAACGTGGTATAGTAGTATTTTATTATCCTAATAAAATCATTCTCGGGTAGCCCGATTATTGTTGGTTCCTAATCAATGGGCAACGGGCTGTTTCATTACTCTTTAAAAACTTAAGTTCCACCATTTCTTAAAAGCACCACCAAGTAAAAGCTTAAACGGAGAGAACATACTTTTTTTCTCTCTTCTAAAACCGGCCTCTCTTGTTTCCCTTTCATCAACAATAAATAAGAAAATTCAAAGGTTGCTTTGAACCAAATTTATATATTGAAAGGGTTCAGGGGGCTGATATTAATGTTAATAGTTCTTTTTTTTTTCTAGCTTTCTAGTAATTTATTGTTCATAAATTTGTTTTTTTTTTCAAAAGCCAGGTTTGTGAATTACTATTAATTAAAAAGTTTATATTTGGGGGAAATTTGATAAAGTTGGTTGGAAATTCTTCATGGGTGTTTTGGTTGATTCCCAAAAGGAAGGGTTTGGATCTTCATGGGGTGGTTTAAAGAGTTTGGTAAGAAGAAAACAAGTAGATTCCGCTCATTCCAAGCGTTCTGGTCATCATCAGTTGGCTAAAGAGTTGACAGTTCCACATCTCATAGCAGTTGGTATTATTTCATGTTTTATACTTCTTTTGGGGTAGTCTTTTGCCCTGGGGGGAAAGGGGGAGGGAGAATTCAATATTGCTTTTAGTGGGGGGTGGGGGATCTGATCCTGAACTTTTTTTATGTGGTGTGTGTGTGTTTTATTTTTATTATCGGCTGTGTTGCTTAGCTGTTATTTGGGGAAAATTATGATGACCTTTTTTGTATTTTTGCTGTTCTTTTTTAAATTTCATAGCAGTCTGAACATTCGATTATCTGTTCTATTTTTAGTTATTTTCTTTTTGGGAGAAATTTGGATGCGGATTTTATGTTTTTAGTTGTTTTATATTAAATTTTCAGGGTTCTATTTTTATTTTCGTATTATGGGTTCGGATCGTTATTCACAGTTTTGTTACCATTTTTTCAAAACTTATTTCCTAATATTGATTTGGGACTATTCTTGTTTTCGAGTTATGTTTCGTTTGATTTTATTTCTTCTAGCTGGGAGGGTTGCCTTGTTTTAGTTCTTTTTACTTTTAAGATTATGTTATTTTTCCCGGCTTTTATTTTTATATATACAATAGATAGCTAATTGTGAATTTTGGTGCTTTGTGATTAGGTGTTGGATCAACAATTGGAGCTGGAGTTTATATTCTTGTTGGAACAGTTGCGAGAGAGCATTCAGGGCCAGCTCTTGCCATTTCCTTTCTAATAGCTGGAATTGCTGCTGCACTCTCTGCTTTTTGCTATGCCGAGCTTGCTAGTCGTTGCCCGTCTGCTGGCAGTGCCTATCATTATTCATACATTTGTGTTGGTGAAGGGTAAATTGCAATTTGAAAAGTTGATATTAGGATTTAACTTTAGAAGTTAAATGTTCCTTTGTTAGAAGGGGAAAAACAGTGGCTTTTACAATCTTGTTTCTCATGGATTTATCAGTTTCCAGCCTCTGATACAAGCAAATGTCATTTTGCAGTGTTGCCTGGTTGATTGGTTGGGCTCTGATACTGGAGTATACAATTGGTGGTGCAGCTGTTGCTCGTGGCATTTCACCTAATCTGGTTTGTGATTTTACTTGGTAGAACTTTTTTGACTTTTTTCCCTTTTGGCTGGGTTTGTTGGGTCGGGGATTTGAGGCAAGGTACTTGAGGTTTTTGTGGGTGGGAACTGCATTATATTATTTTCTATTTATATTTCATTAATTATCTTTTGATATTTACATCTAGGCTTTGCTTTTTGGGGGTGAAGATAGCCTACCTATTTTTCTATCTCGGCAATATATTCCCGGGCTTGATGTTGTGGTAGATCCATGCGCCGCAATTCTAGTTTTCATTGTGACAGGGCTCTTGTGTGTGGGAATCAAGGAGGTGCTGTCGATCTCCTATCGTTTTCCATTTCCATTTCCTTTTTTTGATGTATGGGTGATGACCACTTTGATACCTTAAATTTAAAACCTCTATGCTCCTCTGATGCAGAGTACATTTGCACAAGGAATCGTCACCACTGCAAATGTATGTGCCATGATCTTTGTTATAGTGGCGGGAGGTTATCTGGGTTACAACACTGGATGGGCTGGATACAAACTTCCTACCGGGTAACTGGCATTTCATGCTGTATTTCCTTGCTGATATGGTAATGTTCAAAATTTGTTATTTAATGTTTTTATCCCATAGGTATTTCCCCTTTGGGGTGGATGGAATGCTTGCTGGGTCTGCGACAGTCTTCTTTGCATATATCGGATTTGATTCGGTTGCCAGTACTGCCGAGGAGGTATATGGTTTCTTATAGTAGTTTACTCCATATTGAAGTTGTCTTCCTAGTGATCTGAAATATTTGAAATCATGTATTGTAGGTGAAGAATCCCCAACGGGATTTGCCTTTGGGTATTGCAACAGCCCTCTCCATTTGTTGTGGATTGTACATGCTGGTCTCTATCGTGATTGTTGGTCTGGTCCCCTATTATGCAATGGATCCTGACACTCCCATCTCATCTGCTTTTGCTAGCCATGGGATGCAATGGGCAGCGTGAGTATTCATGGTGCATTCAAAGTGTTTATTTATTTGTCTTTTATTTTCTCAAGCCTTTTTACATGGGGAGCCTTCATGTTCTGATTTCAGTTACATAGTAACCATTGGAGCGGTTACTGCTCTTTGTTCAACATTAATGGGCTCACTTCTCCCTCAGGTATGAAACAAGTTTTATTGGTACCAGTACAACCATGTAAGATTTAATTACACTTGAGATCCCTTTCAATTAGTATAGCATTTTTAATTCGATAAGGATTTCTTACTACTAATAAACTTGATAGCCAGATATGTTAAATGTAATGGTATGTCTAAACTAAATATTCAATGATATGTCGTCTACGCTTCTACTTACCTGCATAGGGTCCTCATCTATGATTAATAAATTGCTAGCACTTAAATCCTACATGATTGATCTTAGATCTTAATTTTTTTTTTTTATTTTATGTTATTTGATTAATTAATTGTGTGTTTCAGCCTCGAATTCTTTTGGCAATGGCTAGAGATGGTTTGCTGCCATCCTTCTTTTCAGATGTTAATAAAAGCAGCCAAGTTCCTATCAAGAGCACATTGGCAACTGGTCTAGTTGCTGCTACCTTGTCATTCTTCATGGATGTTTCACAGTTGGCAGGGATGGTAAGTAGGCATTTCTTGCAATTGGGTTAAGATTTTCCTCCCTATTTGGGTTTTATGGTCTGGATCACATTATTATTGTCTAAATTTAAACATTGATATAAGCATGCAGCTGTGTGTTTGCAATGCTTGCATTACTTGATCTTGAGTGCATTTTGTTAATATGGTGACTCATTCTTAGTTAATTGAATGTTTGTTGTTCTGGCTCTTCATTGTTCTTGAAGTGCATGAGTCTGACACTTATTTGGACATTGTGAACTCCAAGGACCCTTCAAGTACATTGGACAACCTAGAAAAGACCAAACATACATGTATTTGACACTCACACCTGAGTTCGCATAACATAGCATTTAAACAAGGGGAACTTTTACCATATAACGATGCATCTCTAATTGTTGCTATAAGTTGTTTGATCATTTACAGTTTGCAATACATCGTTAATAGGCTGATTACTGACCTAGTTTCTTTTGAGTTTTGATTCCATGCAAAGAAGGCTGCGTTTTGTTTTGTTACATTGTTTTATATTCTACAGAAAAGGCCTTTGCTTTATCACAAAGATTAATGTCACATGATTTTCATGAATCAGGCTCCTCCTGCTTAAGTTTCAATTTTATCAAGAGCCCCTTGGATGCTTATGCCAACACAGAACTCCTAAAAGTTGCCTTTCCTTTGCAGGTCAGCGTGGGTACGCTTCTTGCATTTACTATGGTAGCTATTTCCGTGCTGATACTTCGATATGTCCCACCTGATGAGGTGCCATTTCCATCATCACTTCAGGAGTCTATTGATTCTGTCACATTAAGATATTCTCAGAGGATTAGTGGGAAAAACCCTGAGACAAGTACCTTTGTAGACGCTTCTCAGCCTTTGCTCGGCAATAAAATTGTAGCCGTTGATTGCCCCATTATTGAAAAAAAAGAAGCTGAGGCTTATTGTAAGTTCCTTGCTCTCTGACATGTTTTCTTATAGATATCGTGTTTAAGTTCATTTCAGCAATCAGTTCAAAATGTCTAGGTTGATCACTAGCTTCTGAAGCACTGTGCTTGAAGGCTTTCTCCTTGCTTTTAGAAGAGCAAGAAATGGTTATTTGTAATTTTATAGAATATTTTGGAACTTCAGTTGAAACCCCTTTCAAATGGGAGTGGGTGGCGACTGTCCTGTAATATCTGTAGCTTTCATTTGTTGTGTGAAGCTTTTTGTGAACTTGCATTTCTTGAAGTCTTGATTCTCTCGCTCCGTAATGATAATTGCAGGGACCCTCACTGAACAGAACAGGCGAAAAATTGCTGGTTGGACCATAATGTTATTATGTGTAGGGGCATTTGGCCTTACCTTTGCAGCTTCAAATGTGTGGATTCCGAGGTAGGCTGATCATGTGTGTTGTTGAACTACTTTTATTTTTTTCAGGATGAAATCAAGGCAAATTTATTAGTATTACTCTTAACCATTATTAAGCTTTTTCATTCAATGTCGCAAGTTTGGGAAAGGTGGTTTAGAACTTTCCCAATGTATTGACAATAATTATGCAAAAGAAAAGATGAAAAAGTGGAGATAGAGAGGAAATTTACCGTGCTCTGGTGTTATTTATTGATACCGATCAAGGGAATTGAAACCCAGTTTTCCAATACTTGGCTGGAGGACATGTATTATGTTCACTATTTGTTGATACAGGATGATAGAAAAATAGGCCCAGATGAACATATTAGTGGTTTGTGACATATAGCTGAAGAATTTTCAATTTATTTTATTATCTTCCCATTGAATCTTATATTCTCAAATTGTTTCATTATCTAATTTCTTCTTTGGGCTTTGATGGTTGTTGGTATCTTCCTCTAGTCTTATTCGGTTAACGTGTTGCGGAGTTGGTGGTGTTCTTCTTCTGTCTGGTTTGATTGTGCTCACCTGTATAGATCAAGATGATGCAAGGCATAATTTCGGCCATACCGGAGGTATGCTCTCAGCACTCTAATTTCATAGATGCTTGCCATTTCTGTACTCACTATATTAATGGTTTAATCAATTTATGAGGCAATATTTGATATTATTTTCAGGTTTCCTATGCCCTTTTGTTCCACTTCTACCAATTGTTTGCATTCTCATCAATGTCTACCTGCTCATCAATTTGGGGTAAGTCTCGAAATAAGTGTAATTCATCTTTATTTTCCGAGTCTTGGATGCTACTGAAATTGGTCTTTCCAGAATTCTCATCTTTATGTTCTTTGCAATCATCAGGGCTGCAACATGGGCTAGGGTATCGGTGTGGCTTTTGATAGGGGTGGTTGTATACGTGTTCTACGGTCGATCCCACAGCTCTCTGCTGGATGCAGTCTATGTGCCTGCAGCTCATGCGGATGAAATTTATCGATCCTCGGGTGACTCGTTGGCTTAATTTCACCATGAATGTAGGAGACAATGTGGAATATGTGTCGGAACCAATGGTTGTTGGTCTTTGGTATTTGCAGAAGAATCTCAACGTTGAATGTTTGTAACTTTTAGTTATTTTTATATATCCCATTTTCCCCAATTTGTTGTATTTGTAAGCTGTTGTGGCAGCCACGGCAGATATGACCTTAAATCACTCCCTAGCTTGTATATAGCATATATGTATCCTGAGGTTGGGAAAACTCATTCAAAAATGTAAATTAAATATGGATTTTCGTCTCTTTTCTCTCTCTCAAGAAGTATAGGGATGAAATTTTAGCCTTTGAAGTAATGAATCACATAAATGATAATGAAGTAATAAAAGAAAAGAACCATTAGTCTTAGCCAGCTTGTGCTGGAATGGGGGAAGAGAATGCGGACGGAGGCTAGGAATTGGTGGGTTTTTTTATTGTTAACAGCACGTACAAGTATCTCTATGGATATGGAGTAGGATTTATCGATATTTTTAGTAGATTAAATTATGAGTTCAGTTAGATATTTATGCATGTATTAAATTACATTTTGGTTATTGAATTTAAAGAAATAATTATTGATGTTATTGTATTTTAAGTTGATTAAACAGTTAGTTGACGTATTATGTTATATCATATCAAATAAATTTTTTTGATAAAAATGTTTTTTTTGATAAAAATGTTATATCATATCTTTATATTTTTCTTTTTATGCAGTTTAATTTTTTTTAAAATTTTTAAGTTTAAATAAACGCTTGGTGATTGAATTTGGCACTTTTAAGTATTTTTAAAGCGTATAAATAATTTTAAAAAAATATTAAAAATTATATAAAAAAAGTTTAATTCCTTCTCTTAGCTTTTGGATTGCAATCTTCTTTATGGTAGTCGTTGGCTTCATATTTCCATCAACAAAATCTCCATTACTTGAGAGGATATATATATATAATATCATGAGGAAAAAAATTCCCCTTCTTATAATACAATCAAAACCCAGTTGAGTTTCAAATAAAATTCAATTATTCGAAGTGGTCATCTAATCAATTCTTACACAAGCAATCACGAAATGTCAACATCCAACAACACTTCTAAGAATATTTTATTCTCTTTCACCCCCTAAAAAACCAATATAAAAAGTAAACCATTTGAGAATAAATCAACTTCAATGTTTCAATGAACTCTCCAATTGGCGGAATCTTCAGGTAAAAGTATTAGGAACTCCTTGTATTTAGGGGTATATTACATTTTGGTCCCTTTATTAAAAAAAAAAATTGGACAAATTAACTTTTATATATTTAGAAACGTACAAATTAATCATTTCATTAATTTTTTCTATTAAATGGTGACGTGGAATGTTAATTTAAATGGTTAATTATTAATTTGATCCTTGAACTATAACTAAAATTTATAAAAAAAATTTTAAACAATAATTCTTAAAAAAAAACTTCAATATAAATATAAATTATTAAAAATATTAAAATTAAGTTAAAAATTCAACAACCGCGAAGAAAAAGACAAGAATCTGCAGAAAAGGCAACAAAAAGAATATAAAAAAAATTATAATTAAAAAAAAATGTATTTTAAATGATTGATGATCATAATGTGTATTATTTTTTTTTACAGCTGTTTTTCTTAAGTTAATAACTACAATTACAGGAAACGTAATTTAACTAAAATAAAAAGTACTCAAAACTTAAAACATAAGGCAGCTTGATAATCAGACAATCTACTTTTTAAATAATGAATTGGATTTGCTGCTTGTATTCCCATATGATTAACTGGCTTCGGTAAATTAAGGTTACATTAATTTATTGGTAAATAAATAAAGAGAAAAAAATGATTGCCTTAATTAGAATTTCAAATGTAGTGTAAATCAACCTTTGTTCCGTTTGAATATCCTATAAATATGTATAATTCTATTCGTGCCCAACTTCCTCGCATCTTTATCTAATATGTGTTTGGGCATCCCCAAATCTTAAAATGATTAAGATTTGGCTTCTTGTCATGCTACAATTTGTATGAAGTTTTTGGTGCTGCCTTAGTTGGTACTCATTCAAAATATAGCAAGCCATTTGTACATTGTATCCCCAAAAAGAGATTGGCAGCTTCGAATAAATTAACATCGAACGTAACATGTCTAACAACGTTCGATTTCTTCTCTCTGCCACGTTATTCTGTTGTGGAGTGCCTAGCGTGATTACTGGGATAGAATCCCATTCTTTATGAGGTACCCTAAAAACTCATTAGATAAATATTCCCCACCTCGATCAGACCGAAGAGCCTTTATGCGTAAACCTAGTTTCTCCACTTTTGCATGACTCTTTAAATTTATCATGTGTTTCATTTTTGTGGTGCATCAGGTATACATACCCATATCTAAAATAGTCATCAATAAATATTACATAATACTCGTAACCACCTCTTGGACTAACGCTTATGGGGCCACATACGTCAGTGTGCAAAAGTTCTAGGGGTTTTCCAACTCTCGTTCCTTTTGCATTAAAAGATCACTTAGTAATCTTGCCTTCCAAGCAAGATTCACATTGTGGAAGATCAACTTTTTTAAGTGAACTTAAGATGCAATCTTTCACAAGTCTAGTGATTCTTTCTCAGTTAATATGACTACGTCTCAAATGGCAAAGGTACGCCTCATTAGAGTGAGAATTTTTAAGTTTTTTATTTGATATTTCAGTCTCAAGCAGTGTGTACATCTTTGGTTTGATAAATAGAGTTTATTTGAGATCCATCCATTATAGATAAGAATATGATTTCTATATATTGCAATTCCACTATTAAAAGTCACGGTCAAGCCGTCTTTATATAAACATGCAATGAAAATTAAGTTTCTTTTTTTAAAAACTTGCTACATAGAAAACACCTTTTAAAATAATCTTCCTAAAATTATCAAAATAAAGATGTATATCTCCCACTGCTTCAGCTGCCACACTTGTCGCCTTCTCGGTTTATAACGGGAAGCTCTTATCTTTAAGATATTTTGTCTCCTTAAACCCCTGTAGAGAAACATAAACATGATTAGTGGCTCCCGAATCGATGACCTAGTGGTCTATTAAGTCTTCCCACTAAAAAAGCTTCTATCATCAAGAGTTTCATACCTTTACCTTTGGTAGCTAGGCATTCTTTCCACTTTTTACAGTTTTCCTTGAAGCGCTCTTTCTTACTGTAGAAGAAGCATTTAGACTTAGATAAGTCTTTAGGCTTTCCGGTTCTCTTCCTTTCCATTTATGGAGGCCCAGAGACTTAACTTGGTCTTTTTTAGCAAGTTTTCCTTTCTCTTTTGAGGAAGAAGCGACGAGTATATTTGCTTCTGCTCTTTAGACTGACTGACCATCGTTCAATATCAACTCATAGGATTGTAACTCCTTCATGAGTTGTGTAAGCATCAAGCTTTTGTTTCCAAGGTTATATGTGACCCGAAAACCAGCAAAATTCTTATACAAGCTTTTGAACACAATCTCTATTTGGGTGTTTTGGTCCAAATTGATCTCATTGTTCGCAGCCTTGGAAAAGTAGCCTAAAAGAGTAATCATATGGTCTTTGACCGGAGTACCAGGCTTTTTCTGGGCATTCATTAAGCTAGTTATAGCAAATTGTCAAGCCAAGGTAGCTTGACCTCTGAACATGTCTTCTAGCTTATCTAAAATCACTTTAGCAGTCTTATAGCTCTCCAATTGCTTATATAAAGTACTGGTCATGCTTACCAGCATATAGCAACAAGCTATCTCATCAAACTCTTTTCAGCATTTTCTAGCCTCAGCTTGAGTGGCCTGAGGGCGCTTAGTATCAAGCATTGTTTTAAGTTTCTCACAGCTCAGGACAATTACCAGGTTCATTTTCCATTCCTTATAATTGTTTCCATTCAGTTTGTTTTCAGTGAGTATGTTCACTAAGGGAGTTGGTGCCATTTTTGAATAGAAAATAAAAAATTCATATATTAATATCTTTGTATTAAGAAAAAGTTTGAAAACATTTTGGAACATTATGATATGCATTAAGATGATGCATGCATCTTATAATAAACCTTGAAAACATTTGTAAGCCGTTGCAATGATAATTCCCACACGCATTGAATCAAGCCACCGTGGAGTGATCATGATCAACTAGTAAGAACATGAATTTTTATCCAATTAGTACATGAACCTAATTCCTCAGGCATTAACACATACTAATAAGTGTAACGTTTGACCATCATTCTAACTTAAGTAGAGCTTCGTGGGAGTTAGTTAACTTGAAGATCTTGAGTGTATAACCATCAAATC
This sequence comes from Gossypium bickii, assembly GCA_025503065.1. Classification (NCBI taxonomy): domain Eukaryota; kingdom Viridiplantae; phylum Streptophyta; class Magnoliopsida; order Malvales; family Malvaceae; genus Gossypium; species Gossypium bickii. The sequence goes on along the minus strand of CP106711.1, from coordinate 99,345,562 downwards.
AACACCTATCGCATCATGCACCACAAATGAGTCATCTTGGGATAATCTCATTGAGTAGCATGCTGACTAGTTTTCCTATTTTGAAGATAGAATTTCTTAACCTATCGCATGATAATTCCTACCACAAGGGCCAGTCCAAGTATCATTTGGTCACAAGAGAATTCTTCTTATTTTCAGGAAATCTCCTTAGTGAAATCCACATAGCAATTCTACCGTGGGGCAGTGCACTTGACATGCCATGCCATGCCATCACAAGAGACCATTGATGGAGCCTGTAGGTTTTATTTAGGGATCTTTTCCCACTAAATATGCAATATTTTTATAATTTTTGGTTTAAATCATGTATGATCAATATATGCATGACAAGTACATGTGACATTCTTTCCTAAACTATATAACATGCTTATCTCATATATGAATGACATGCTATATCAATTTTATAATATTCACATTCAATTATTCACATGAGTCAATTCAACAATTTTGATTCAGCACAGTTTTTCTTTTAAGGGAAAAATCGAAGAAGCGAATATGAATCGTTCACTAGGTTGGTTCCTAGGAAAGGGATGTGAGTCATATTTGACCACTTAAAAACCAAGCCTTTCCTTGCTAGATCCAATCCTAGATATGCACCTTCTCATTACCACACTTCTCACAGTAATTAAATAACCTAAAGAAGTGAATAGAACAATACAACACATGTATTTTCTCATTACCACACTTCTTATCTTTAATAGATCAATTATGGATCATCTAATACATATATATCACAATTATATCATAAATAATTATTAAACAGATATATAAAGAGATGAGCAATAAAATAAAATTGTCAGTCAAGGTTTCCATGGTTCTATTTCTAGAAAATAAATGAAAAACCAAAAATTACATAATTTTTCGCCACAAGGCATTCCTTGTGTCTTCGATCACTATCACTCCATCTTTTCCTCGTCATGGGCACCTTTTTAGAAAAATTATATTTATGTCCTATGTTTGTTTTCGACTCATAAGAATTCTATAAATAAAAAAAATCTTACGCGGAGATGATAGCCCATGGTCTATTTCCTAAGAACCATAACCTTGGCAAAAGAATTAATAATTATATAAAATATATATAATATTGCATTTATTCACATACATTCCCTTAAACACTCGAATAATTACAAGAATGCCATATCTTATCAAATATTAATAAAGAAAGATAGAGAAAGAGATTCGGTCTCAGTTTACACCATAAACATAGCACAACATGACAATTTGATACTAATTTTTGGAAAAATTCTGATTTAAATAATATTTTTTTACACAACGAAAAATTAAAATTTTGAAAACCGTCCTTATTTGTGATATTTATAACAATAAACCTTAACCGAATCATACCTGTGTTTTTGGCTTAGCAGAGGTTCGTTGTTCCTGGATTTAAACCAAAAGATCTTCTTCGCTATTCTCATACCACAAACTACTTAAAGCGTGGGCTTGAACCAATTGAATCGAAACATAAAACTAGAAAAAAATTCTCTTTTTTTGGGGTGAAAACGAAAATTCTCTCTTCTTATTAGAAACTGGTAGAGTTGTTATTCCAAAAAAGTATATGTAATATTTGAGAATAAATTCTCTCTATTTTTTTGGTAAAATAGCAATATCTCAAAGTTGTGTTAATAGCTCTACTAGTACTATCTATTTATAAGAAGAGAACGTAAAACCCTTGTTGAGTTGTAGTGGTTTATTTCAGATAGAAAAACATCCTACTTAGACTAGGACTAGGGTGGATGACACACCCTAGTATTCCTATTAGGGTTGCCACCCCCTTCATGTCCATGAGGGATTTTTGGGCCTTTCTCACATTAGGTCTAATTACGAGTACTTCCTTGGCCTTTTGACCTAGTGCTTTGTAATGTGATCCAACTCGATTTACTTTTTCTATTTTCCAAAATAAAATTTAATATTTATGTATAAAACAAATTTTTCATCCCTATTTTACCCCTAGCAAAATTTTGACAATTTTACCCCTAGTAAAATTTTGAAGATTTTGCCCATGGTAAAATTTCGAGAAAATATGTTCAATATTTCACAACTCAACATGTTCACTATGACTGAATGGTTTATTTTCACTTTCGAGCTTCAAAACAGTTCAAAAACATAAATTCATTCTTCGAATCATTTTTAAGTAATCCATATAGGATTGTAAATAGATCATTTCCATTTCCATTTTCATTTCTATTTTCATTTTTGGAAACTTGCATTCATTTCCAAATGATTCCATCTCTCCATTTTGGAGAAAACCACAATCATTCCTAAATGATTCTCATTTCTCTTTTCCTATTCATTATGTTCATTTTTATTCAAACATATAATTCATTTCTAGTTTTAACGAGCTAGTCGAAGGAACAATTGGACATATGTAGTTGAGGCTCAAATGATTTATAATTGAGTTCCAATTTTTCACCTATTAATTATAAACTCATTTAGTCATGAAGTTATTCCATTATAGTATCGTGTTTGAGCTCTCCCCAATGACATACCATTACAAAAGCAACCACTCAATGCTCGTCCAATGACCTTGTCATAAGTGTGTTACCCTTATAGGATATCCTTGATTTCTTTAGGATAATATCCGTTCTCCCAATATGATCCTATTTTATCTCATGGTAACCATTACATATTCCTTCATGAAAAGTCAATCACTATCAAATAGAGATCAAATCATCCATCACAAAGACGGATAACCCGTTGCCACGTTTACTTTTCATCAACCATGCAATGCCAATGAGAGGATATCATTTACCCATGTTTTGGGATATGAACTCCACTATTGTGAATGACGTTACATACTACAAAAGTCGTACACCCAATGCACCAACTTTTAGTTCCTTATCTATTTGAATTCAGGCTTTACTTACATCAAAGTATACGAGTCACACATACATAGTCCGCCATCCACTTAGGATTTAGGTATGCTACACTATGAACGTCATAAGTGAATAAATCCATAAACAGTTTTAGGATCTATCTTGCTTGGGTCTTGTCTAATGTATGTTAGTCCGGTTAGTCATATCTATGTCTCTATCTTCTAGGAGTCATCTGCTCCGTTGCCCAAGACAAGGCATCTCCTCAATTGGATTTGATGGATGACATATTAGTATTTTAATCGGTTTGCTCATTTTCAATTAGATTAAGAACATATTTAGGTTCGTTTACTAATTGTCTTTCCATACTACGATCAGACCACGTAATACCGCTTACTATTAGTTAAAAATTTAGACAACTAATAGGCAACAATTGCGTCCATTTTTCTTTGCATGCAAAAACCATGTGAGGACAATTATAAAAAGTATATTAATGTAATCAATGAATTGTTTTATTAATCAATTTGTTCATAAAAAATTACAAGTTTACAAACGAATATACTACACTCAGGGCAATAGATCCAACAGTCTCCTACTTGCCCTAGTGAAGTAGATGAGCTATATTCCGCATTCCCATGCTCTTTACGTGTTTATCAAAGCTCTTAGCTAGTAGAGTTTTGGTAAATGGGTCCACAAGGTTGTCCTCAGATGCTTGATTACATCCACGATTTCGTCTACAACTGCCTCCATTATGATATGATACTTTCGATTGATATGTTTCATTCTCTTATGGTTTTTTGTCACCTTGGTATTAACAATTGTCGCACTGTTGTCACAATACAATGTGATAGCTTTTACCATACTAGGAACGACTTCAAGATTCATGAGGAACTTTTGAAGCCATATTGCTTTTTTGGTAGCCTCAGAAGTAGCCACATATTCGGCCTCCATAGTGGATTGACAGTACAAATCTGCTTTACACTTCTTCACACAATGTACCTATGTCTTAGGATAAAAACACAACCTGACGTCGATTTCCTCGAATCCCAATACGTATGGGAGTCAGAATCATATATTCGATAGGAGTAAGGTCTCCTCTAGAGTACACAAGCATATAATCCCTTGTTATCCGTAAATACCTGAGTATATGCTTAACTACTTGCCAATGCCTTAGTCCTGAATTCATGAAACACCCCACACCCGGCCCATGAGCCTGGACCGGATCTGGTATGTTCCTCGAAGTAAACCGGTTAAAAATTCTTTTATTACTTTGGAAATCTGTGTGTTTTGAAGATAGTTTGCTGGTGGGTTGGGCTCAAGTTGAAAACAAATTTATTTTATATTGAAACCCATTTAATTTCAAGTGACAAAATATTTAAAGTTTATTTCAAATTAAATTGACTTAATCTCTAATAAATAAAATTACGTAACATAGTAAATAAAATAGAAAATAACATAGTTCACTATGGCCTTATTACATCAAATAAAAACCCAAAATGAAATTTAAAGTACTTAGGAAAAATAAAGAGTCCACATAATAATTTCCTTGCTGGGCATGGCCACCACTAAGCTCCTGCCGACCCGGTCCATTACTGATCATCACCTGAAAAATATTCCCCAACGGGGTGAGTCAACCAGACTCAATGTGTAACCGACACTAAAATTTAACAATTCAGGCATACATTATTATATTACATACACATTCATAAATCAGATATAAACAAATGATGCAACCTGAACCCAAACCTATATGCCATCCGCTACACATCACCCGTACCATTCTGCACACCGTGGGGGCTACTAAGTCAACCCTCCATCCGCTACACACCATCGAAGCGATCATTTGCGATCGATGACGTGCTCATCGCCTCTTATGAGTATTCGTGGTCTTAGGTCACCACACTCAGATATCGTGGTCTTATGTCACCACATTCAGATATCGTGGTCTTAGGTCACCACATTCAGATCTCGTGGTCTTAAGTCACCACATTCAAATATCGTGGTCTTAGGTCACCACATTCACTTCCCCTTTTCAATAACCCATATGCCCCATATCATACATATTATGCATTAACATGCCAAATTTCACATTCTTATCACTTACCACATGTTAAATATAACATATTTCATAATCCTAGTAGGAGTAGGAGACGTACCTGAGTACTTTGTACCATATCATGGTACCTTAGCCACATTCTTACACTTTCATATTAACACATTTATCAAGTTTAAGCCATAAATCTATTAAGATTAGTGTGGGGTACACACCTGATTCGCTTAACAAATTCACTGAAATCCCGAAGTCCGATCTACTGATCTAGATCTCAAGTTCCTACATTTGATTAATCACTTATTATTTAGTAAAAGCCTATTCGGCCATAAGACTAAATCCCGAAGGATTATTGTAACCAAAACTTACCTTTGGTGCCGATTGATGTCTAATCAAATGCCGAAAACTTTGTATCCTTCTTTCTTGAAATCGGTAATCACTAGATTACTTGAATAGATTAGTTTCGGCTTTTGAATAATTAATGAACACATATATTTACCAAACATGGCCTTGGCCGAATGCTATAGACACTTACCTTGTGGATTTTAAATCCCGAAACTCACTGAATAACTAGGGAACACGCGACCTATGGTGTACCTTCGGGAAAAGAACTTCTCCTTCCTTGTAGTCGACACTTAGTAAATCCCGAAAGATCTCTTCAAAGTTTTGGCAACAAGATATTAATGGGGTTAGTCCTAGATTTCGGCAAATCTTAAAAGAAAAAGGATGAAACCGAATGAGATCTTACCCTTACTTTAGGAATCAGCAATCCTTGCTTGAGCCTTTAACAATATTCGGCTATGTAGGCTAGAAGGATCTTGATTTCGGCTTTTTGATTGGTATAAAGTAAGAAAAGAGAAAGAAGAATAAAGATGGAGGATTCGGCTAGAGCACAAGGTATTTCAGCTTGGCAAAACAAAAATAAAAGAGAAGAGAGGAGTTATTTGCTAGAGAGAATTCGGCACAGAGAGAGTTGAAAGAAAGAATGAATGGCCCTCTTTTCCTTTAGTAGCCGAAATTACTAACTTAGAATCTCTTACTTGGCCATCACTCTTCTATTTTGATAGCTTTATCTCTTTAATTATCACCTAAAATAAAAGATAATTCAACAATTATCCTTACTTAGCTGAAATTATTAAACTCAAAGTCCTTTACTTGGCCATCACTTCTCCCTTATTTTCCTAATTAAAGAATAATTCCTCATTTATCATCTTTTATCCTTAAATAAAATAAAAGGTATAAAACTCCTAAAATTTAGCCATGTGCCGTCCACCTCTGTCCATCCTTGCAGCAAAATAAAACTTTTATTTTGCTTCCCCTACAGCTCGAACCTTGGCCCAATTTCCCCTGTATGTGGCGTCACTTACAGAGGCCTTAAGTGGCACCTCCAAGCCACTTTTCCAAGCCCGATTGTGTGTCAAATTTTTCCTACATTTTCTCTTAAGACCACCTTACTTCATGCCCCTCCTTTAAACTTTAACTTAACATTTCTTAAGCATTTCCCTACATTTCTAAGACATTTCCTTACATTTCCAAGGCATTTCCTTACATTTCCAAGACAAGACATTTCCTTACATTTCCAAGACAAGACATTTCCTTACATTTCCAAGATAAGACACTTCCTTAAATTTCCAAGACATGACATTTCCTTACATTTCCAAGGCAAGACATTTCCTTATATTTCCAAGACAAGACATTTCCTTACATTTCTAAGACATGACATTTCCTTACATTTCCAGGTTTCCAAAAATGTTCATAATACATTTATAACACATAAGACATGTCATTTCATATAATTAAATCAAAAATGCATAGGCCCATTTCCAGGATGTTACAATTCACCTGATATCGACTTACCAACCCCACTGCAAAACAAATATTTGTGCGTGTGCATAGCATAGCATAGCATAGCATAGCATACATAAGACTTCCTACTGCCGAAGCATAATGAACTTTTCCCATGTTCTCTCTTTCTTCCATTGTCTTAGGACAGACCTCTAAAGAGATGAAATCCCAATACAGAGGGTTGATTTCCTTTCTTTAAATTGGTTATTGCATAAAACTTAAATATCTTGTTAATGTATGAAGCTTGAGAAAGTGCTATCACTTTGTTGTTTCAATCCCTTAGGACTCAAATACCTAAAACAAAATTAGCTTCTCCCAAGTCCTTCATGCTAAACTATTGGGTTAACCACAATTTAACCGATGACAATGTCCCTACATCATTCCCAATGAGTAGAATATCATTGACATATAGAATGAGAAAGACCACATTTCTATCTTTTAAATGTTTATAAACATAAGGTTCATCTAGATTTTGCTCAAATCTAGAAGTCTTGATCTCTTGATTGAATCTTTGATTCCATGAGTGGGACGCTTGCTTAAGCCCATATATGGATCTAAGGAGTTTGCAAACTTTATGCTCGTTTTCTTTAGCTATATCTGGTGGGTTGCATCGTGTAGATGCTCTCTTCATGATAGCAGTTAAAAAATGTTGTCTTGACATCCATTTACCAGATCTCGTAATTGAGATTTGCCACAATGGATAATAATGTGTAGATTGACTTGAGCTTGAAAACTGGAGATAAGGTTTCTTCGTAATCGATTTCTTTCTAAGTATAACCTTTTGCTACAAGTCTGGCCTTATAAATTTTCAGTTTTCCATCCACATTTCTTTTCCTCTTATAGATCCACTTACGCCCTGTGGGTTTTATCCCGTTTGATAAGTCTGCAAGTTTCCACACTGAGTTGGAATACATAGAGTCTATCTTAGCTTTCATAACCATTTCCTAGAGCTTGGAATCAGCACTCTGCATCACTTATTATATGTGAGTGGGTCATCATCTTCCTGTTCGGCAAACTCAATGTTAAAAACACTTCCGCCAGATTGGAAGAACTTAGGCCTACGAGAGATCCTCCCACTACAATGAGGCTCCCTATGTTGCTGATCATTTGTAGGTCTACTATTAGGAGTTGGTTCTAGAATTGTTTCCGTAGGGTTTTGTATATTTCTCGAAAGCTCCTCGAGTACCTCTTTATTCCAAGGTTTGAAGTCATTCATGTAACTTTCTTCAAGAAAAGTAGCATGAGTTGAGATTATAACAATTTGCTCTTTTGGGTTATAAAACAAACCACAATTTGTTCCCTTTGGATATCCTACAAACATGCACAATTTTGTCTGTGAGTCCAACTTCCTCGCATGTTTATCCGATACATGGATAGGCGTCCCCACATCTTAAAATTATTAAGATGCAGCTTCCTGTCATGCCACAATTTGTATGGGGTTTTGTGTAACAGCTTGTTTTTCAATGGTGTTGAAAACTATGGTTTTGGGACTACAAATTTGACAAGTGAGTTCGTAAATATTATAATAATATTTACGAGTAAATTATAATATTATATTAAATTTTGGTTTAATAATTTTTTTCAAATTGAACGAATAATTTAGTACAAGTGGTTTGTCCCTAAAGTCAAGTGGTTTTGGGAAATGAAGTATTGAGACCTCGTTTTTGTAAACCAAGCCCATAAATATTTTTATTAAATATTTACGGAGTGATTATATAGGTGTATTGAAATTTGGTTCAGAAATTTTAACGTTTAGATAGTTAATTAAGTAAAAAGGAATAAATTGCTATGAGTTTATTATTGCTTAATGACTATGAAATCATGTTTGGAAGGCCTTATGTGGTAATTTGACCCGAATTAATCCTAGTGGTCAGTTAATGGGTTGAAATATGTGTTTTATGTGTTTAATTTAAAAGTATTAAGTTAATAAATATAATAAAAGGTTAAAAGAATAGAAACAAATAATGTCATCTTCTTCCTTTTCTTATTTTCACACCAAAAATACCATGGTTTCATGAGGGAGGTTTGACCAAAGTTTAATACTCTTGCATGGTATGTGTTTTAAGTCTGGTTTTAGTGATTTTTATGTTTTTGATATCGTTGTAGCTTAATCTAGCTAACCCATGGACTAATTCTTAAAATTGTTAAATGTTTTGATTTATGCCATTGATGAATTTATGATAGTTTCGAAGTTTGATGATAGATTTGTAAGCTTGATAGTTAAATAGGACTATTTTGTAAAGTAGTTTTAGTTGATTTTAAAGTTAAAGGACTAAATTGCTAAAATAATAATTTTAGCATGAAATCCTTGTGAAATTTCAATAATTAGGGGCTGTAGATGAATAAATAAAAATTTGGCTAACTGGGTTTTGGGCTTAATTATGATAATTCTGTAAGTTTTAGGTTTAGGGACTAAATTAAATAAAAGGTAAAAGTTTAGGGTAAAAGTGTAAAATGTTGATAAAGGGTTATATATGTGAATTTAAGTGTTTTAAGGTATTTGGATTGGTTAATTGATCTAAATTATTATATTAGATCAAGAAACGGACCAGTCGGTTGATAATCATGAGAAAGGAAAAGTCGTTGTTGAAGTGTTGGTAACTACTACTTTTTGGTAAGTTCATATTAGATGTTCTTATGTTTATTAATGTTGAAATCATAATTGTATATAATTGCTTGTATATATGTGTTTAATAAACGTGGTTGATAAAGGTAAGTTGTAAATGTGATTTAAGACTTGAATGAAAAAATATGGCTTTGTATTTGTTTGAATTGAAACATGTTATGCTATGGAAAGTTTATATCAAATTAATCTTAGTATATGGTTAATATCATGAAATGATCAAGGTATATAGGTTAAGCACGTGTGAACTCAGTGAATAGAAAGGATACATATGACATGTCATTAGGGCATAGTAGGTACTAGTTACTGGTGATTTCAGTAGCATGTACCTTGTATTGGTGTTGCCGTAGCAAGCACTCTGTACCAGTGTTATATTTAGCAGGTACTATGTACCGGTGGTGGATACCATACCGATGGCTTGAGATTCTCTGAAGCTTGTGTGAGCAACATCGTGTATCAGTTAATGCCATTTTGTCAGCTTATATGAGCATTACCCTTCTGTGTATCTGAAGTCAATGTAACAACCCAATTTCGGTGAAATCAGAACAGTGGTCTCGGGACCACAAATTCGAGCCAAAAATAAAATTTATTTTTATTTTATTATATAATCCATATTATACTAGAAATGTCGTGTGAAAATTTTGAGAAAATTTTATCGATTATGTGCTTAATTACGAGAAGGACCAAATCGCATAAAATGCAAAAGTTGGATTCTAGTATCTAGAAGGAACAAATAGCTATGGAATTCAAAAATTAAGGTCCTTATATGGTAATTAGACCATTAAGAAAAGTATGTAGATTTTTCTTGGTGACTCATCCATGGAAGTATAGAAAAAGGGTAAGGATTAAATTAAAAAGTGAATATTTTAATTAATTAAAAGATGATAAAATAGATATCATCTTATTTTCTCATCTTCTTCCCCAAAATAAAACATGGAAATCCTAGGAGAGAGAGAAGCAAATTTCATGGCCAAATTGGGTAAGTTTCCTTTTCCCGTTTTTAGTAATTTTGATATTTTTGGAATCAGGATAGCTTAATCTCTCTATTCGGGGAATTATTTTGAAAAGTTATCAAAGTATGAAAATGGGTCATGGATGTATATGCTTGAAATTAGAAATTTATGGTAGAAAATGAAAGATTATTGATAAATAAATAACTTTTACAAAGTGATTTTTGATGAAAACATGATTTAGGGACACAAATGAAAAGTTATAACATTTGATGAAAAATTCTAAAATTTTATGAATACATGTGCTGTAAATTTTGTAATGGGGCTTTGGTTAGGCTTGGAGTAGGGAGTAATTTGCACAAGTTTCATTTTTCGAGCCTAGGGACGAAAATGGAATTTATGGAAAAGTTAGGGAAAAATGGTAATTTTGCCTAGGATGAAAATTGAGTCCACTTGAATGTGAAATATGGTAAATTAATGTTAGATTTACTCGGATAGATCCGGATAGACCAAATTTGGAGTTAGAACGAGAAAAAAGACGAAAATGTCGTATTAGTAGATGTTTGTACACGAACCTTTGTCGAGGTAAGTTCGTGTAACTAAACTGTGTTTATTTACATGCTTGCATTGATTGTGTTTATGTTGTTTATGTGAATCGTATAAATTTCATAAAAATATGAATGAATTTCATATCTGATCAAGCCTGATAAATAAAAATGTCTAATTTAAATGATAATGCCCGATAGATGAAAAAAGGGTTAACGATGGAAATGTTACCTTTATGCTTGGAATGTGATCATTTGAATTATATGGATGTTATAGGTGCATGAAATAATCACATACTGAAAAATTCTTGAAAATGTTAAATCCCGGTTGAATAAATGGAAAATCGATGGATACATAATTTTTCGAAATGAATGAGGTCCTGCATTTGTTGCGGATGGGATTTAGCCCGGACGGGCAATCCAGATCGAGCTCCTTAGAGCATATGTCGTAAAAAGGGATTTAGCCTAGACTAGTAATCCCGTTGAATACATGTGGCTCGAGAGTGTACTCTCTGAAATAGTACCTTATGGATACCATTGAATATGAAATGATGAATCCTGACTTGTACGCCTCGAGTGTACTACCTTTGTATTCATCGAATTTAAATAAATTCAATGCACAAAGTTCTGACAAGGGCAAATATGAATTTAAGAAAAACAGACATAGAATGATATATATATGATACAAAAATATGATATGAAGAGAATATTACATGAAATACAAGAAAATGATGATACATGACAAGAGATGTATGAAAGTATGAAAAGATGATATTTGTACATGGAAGTTATTAGATGAACATGTTCATCCTTGGTTATAGACTTGTACACTTTGAATGTGTAACACCCCAAACCCGGCCCATTCATTCCGACCGAATTTGGAATGCCACTGCGGAACACATTCGAAAAATATCCTTACTTAAGAGTAAAACCGTTGAAAATTTATTTCCTTTAACAAAACATTTTCGTGACTTGTAATATTGTAAGTAAAAATCAAAGTTTGTTATAAAAATATCGGATTCAAGCTTTACTTGAGAAAATAAAACCATTTGCAATCGACATTTAAACTATCTTCCCATAATTGGGCATAATAATAAAGCTGCTTATTAAAGGTACTTAAACACTTTAGTGGGCCTTTTTACAATACACACTTAATTAAAATACTGAAAATATAGATGCTTAATTCATTAAATAAGAGATTCCTTTGCATGAAAATCCACTTTTGCATGGCCACCTTTGTATCCTCTCCGACCCGGTCCAAGCTTTACGCGCCACCTGAAAGGGTTAAGAAAATTGAGTGAGTCACCAAGACTCAGTGCATAGTTAATACACATGTCCTCACAAATGGGCTTGGCCCATACCCACACAATCCATACACATGATTATGCAATTTCGAATATACAACTATGAATATACAATTATGAATATACAATTATTATACAATTATGAATATACAATTATGAATATACAATTATGAAGCCCAATCCACATAGTGATCCACATATTAATCGATCCACGGTGATGCACACAGATATAGACCGCCGAAATGAGCACTTAGCCAACACCTCTCTTGAGGAAGCACACAACTAAACATTAAGCGCTAATGTAGCACGAGGCTAGCATTAGACCACACACATAACGTACGTCCTTTCCTCAAATAGTCACATCCCAAATCCCATGCATATATATATATTATATACCATGGCCACATATTACTCAAAACAATATACATCACATGTCATCACTTTATTACACATTCATCAATAATCAATTTTTATCGCAAATCATTGAAAGATTAATATCATAACCACTAACCTGACTATTCGATCACTTACAATACATATATCAAGCAAAAGAACAGTGCGATAACTACGCACCTGATTATAGCGAGATTTCCGATCTATTGAATCTAACAAATCTAAAATCCCGAAAGCTTCTGCTACTTCTATCGTTTTGCCCCTAGAACACATAACCGAAATCGGTCACACTTAGTACCAATAACATGGCCTTAGGCCGAATACCATAAGCTATTTACCTAGCTTATTCTGATCCCGAAACACCACTTGTTCTCGTCGATTTGCTCCCGAAGTTATCAAAATTCCTACTAAAACATTGTTAGAATCGGCTAACATCCATATCTAAGAACAATGGCCCTTGGCCGAAATGTACATAATGCTTACCTAATTTTTCTAAGTCCCAAAAGATTTGCTTGCTTTGGTAGTTACCAATCTCCTTGTATAGCCGAAACCAATAGGCTCCTTTAATGTTCCTTAACAATAGTACAAAAGAAACACATCAATATGGCCTTAAGCATATTCGGCCATTCTTAGAATCAAAGTCTAGCTTTGATTTCGGCATACAAAAAGAAAAAGAACCAAATAAATTTCAAAAAGGGTGAATACACATACCACTGCCCACATTGCTTAGCACATATGAACACTCCTCGAATCATTCTCCTAGGTTCGGCCACAACCAAGAAATCAAGCGCTATCACCAACTTTCGGCTCCAAAGCCCAGAATATACCACTCTAGGGAGTCTTATATTCGGCCAAAGCACCACAAGAAGAAGAGAAGGGAAGCTTCGATACAGTGTAGTGACTGAAGGATTCGGCTAACATCAAAGTGAGGAAGCCATGCAAGCAACATTTATTAGCCGAAAAGTTCTCTAGCTCCTCCAAGACCAAAGATTCAAACTTGCTCTTTCAACCTCTCTCTCGGTCAAGAACAAAAGGATAGAAGAGGAACATAACCAAGCAATGGCCACCTCCCTTACTAATTGAAAACCGGCTATGCTAGACTCTCAAGCAACCCCAATCAGCCATACACGAAAATGGGGGAAAAAGGAAAAACCAAAGTATGAAAATTTGGCCATGCTTTTCTTTTTACCAAACCAAGGCCGGCCATACCTTTTGCAACTCTAATGCCGCACAAGTTCCCTTCCCCAAAGCCAAGACCCATACTTGCATAAATTAATAATAATAATAATAATAATAATTCTATAATTATTATTCCATCATTCCTCAATAATAAAATAAACTAACCCATCCTTCCTCATATTCAAAATAATACTAATAATATAACTAATAATAACTCATCACCTTAGCCATCCTTTAATAAAATAATAAAACAATAAAACGTTAATGCCCATGCTCCCAAACGGCAATGCTTCCAAAACCAAAAACAATAAAGCATTGATTAATTCCTTGCCCATATCCAAATCCTTTTTCCAACAAATAAAATAAGCAAACAAACAAATGTAACCCATACTAAAAATAATAATAATACTCTCATACCACATGCAGCAGAGAAGTAAAATAAAATAAAATATAATTAAAGCAACACCATTCAAGCATGCGTGCATGTGCCATGCAACCTTACTCACACGGCCAAAACAAAACAAAACCCGGTGTAGTCCCGTGTCTCGAACCCGAGACACGGAGAGGACTCTCCAACGCCTCACCCACTCCTGGCTATCCCGACTTTCATGTCATTATTGCTTCAAAAATTCTTTTAAACCTTACTTCTCCGGCGCGCTTATGCTCTAGCGCAAAAATAAAAATAAAGCGCCTTATGCGTGATCCCGGGACTCGAACACGAGTCCTTCTAGTTGTAGTTCTCCAAAGAAGGTCCTTGGCCACTCGGCCACTTAGAATTTCATGACAATATTGCGGCACCAATTTCTTTTAATCCTTACTCATGCGCGTCCCTTGCTTGACGCAAAAACAAAATAGAGCGCAGTTAAACGCTGCCTTCAGGACTCGAACTCGAGTCCTTGCGAAGGTCTTTCTCTCGCTGCTAGCGTCTCAACCACTCGGCCAGGCGCCTTTTTGTGACATAACTCTGCCCCGATTTCTTTTAAAGCCTTCTTTAATGTAGCGCCAACTTGCAGAATAAAATGCTTATGCGCCCCATGCCACTCGAACCCTTGACTTGTTTTGGCGCCGAATCAAAGCCTTAAGTTGCGCACAAAGACCACTTTACCAGGGCATTTTATATGCCACAACTTACAAAATTTATTACTTAAGGCCTCTTTCCATAATTTCTCCTTTTAACCTTAAATTTTCAAAAATTTCCAAAACACTCCCATTTCAATCCGAGAGTTTTAGGAACTCCAAAAACACATCAAAACCACTCTTGAGGCCTACTAACACTCGAGTTATTAACCAAACTCGCAACCCCTATTTCGGGATATTATAGAATGTACCACTACCCATGTGACATTGATATTACGAGTATTATGAATAAAGTTTTCATACAAAATAATCTGAACTCGAGATGAGCTATATGAAAATATACTTGAGCTATAACAATGTGATTTATACATGTTGTGGAAAGCATATATGTGCATGGAAATTTGATTATTGTTGAGCTCATACTTGTTTTTGATTTTGTTATGGAATATATGACTAACAAGGGCAATGAGGATATGTGTAGGGCTTGAGGTCAAATTAAGTGATTATGCCTTACATAGTTACCTCAAAATAGGATGAATGGTAAGTTAAGTACCATGTTATACGAACTTACTAAGGATTTTATGCTTACCCTATTTTATTTTCCCTTGTTTTAGATTAAATCGGAAGATCATTGGATTGGAAGCTCGGCGGAGATCACTCACACTATCCATCGGCCCATGTTGGTACAATATGGTAAATCAATTATGGTTGTAATTGCATGTATATGATATGTTGGCCATATTGGTATGTAAATATAAATGATGCTTGTAATCTAGCCATTGGAATGGCTAGTAATGGTTGTTTTGATATACTTGTAATGTTATGCTATGGTAACCATATGTACATGTTAAGTAGTTGATCAAATCATGTTTAACACATGAATTGAACCAAGGTAGGATAGTAAACATGTATACATGCAATGATAGGCCATGTTGAATGATAAAATTTGCTTATTTGAATGCTTAGAATGGTTGGATTGTACTTGGTATGTTTTGGTGCAGGAATATGGTAAATTTTGGGTGACAAATGAGGTTAGGAAATAGCTTTATTTTGTCCATATGGGCAGACACACGGGCGTGTGTCTAGACTGTGTGTGACACACGGCCTGGTAACACGAGCATATGGTTAGGCCGCGTGTCCCGTACACCTTAAATTCAAGAAAATAGAATACTCAGAATTGAGCACACGGGTAGAGGCACGGGCGTGTGTCTCAGCCGTCTGGGTGACACGGCCTTGAACACGGACGTGTGTCTTGGCCGTGTGAAACCTGTACCTAATTTGAAAGAAATTAATTAACCACATGGCCTAGAACACGGGCGTGTGGCATGGCCGTGTGGCGCAAGTCAGAGAGCACCCTAAATCAGACACGGCCTGTAACACAGGCGTGCCCCAGGGTCACACGGGTGTGTCCCTTAGACCACACGGGCGTGTGAGCCCTGCACCTTGGAAAATTTTTGAAATGTAACGAAAAATTCTTAAAGTTTTTGATTAAGTCTCGACTCGATTCGAATGCTCGTGTTGGGCCTCGAGGGTCCATTTAAGGGACATTATGAATGACCTCGGTGAATGAATAGTAACTTGCTTGAATTAATCGATAAAGGTTCTGAATGTTTCAGTTATGTTTCAAAACCCTGTTCCGACGACAGATATGGGTTAGGGGTGTTACAGTCAATTTACTATTATTCTCTAGGCAAAACAATTAACTATCAAAATGGAAATGAAATGAAAAGATATGTTGAATTATATTTGGTTGATTATATCTTGGTATGTGAATCTTAACATGTTATGTATTAATGATGTGAACGATTTAGGTTTAATCATTTCGTATAGTTGGAATGATGAAATAAGGCAAAGGTTGGTTAGTTCTATGTTATAAATATGATTTGTAAATTAAATTGATAGGTACATAATGTTTTTATTTTACAAACTTACTAAGCTTTACGTAAGCTTACTCTATTTGGTTTTCTTCTTTGTAGATTGTCGGACTTTTGCTGTCGATTGGAATATCGTTGGAGATCACACTATCTGGCAACTCATTCAGTAGCTATTTGTTTATTTTGGCCTGATTATAGGTGGCATGTAAACTGGGTTTCAATTATGTATGTTATAAGCATTATGGTCATATTTTGTACCATTTGAAGTGTAATATGCATATTGACGTAAATCCTAATTGGTATTTTTGGTTGCTTGTATTGTGTGATGGTAAATGTGTTTAAAATGGTTGTTTTGGGATGTTTATGATAAGAGGCATCTATGAATGTTTTGTGCTTTATTGAAATGGTCAATTTTGTTGTGGTAAGTTATGAACTTAGGATTAGATATATGTGCATTCGATAATTTGGCATTTGGTGTCTAGAATTTGGATGATGATTGAATGTGTTTAACTTGTGGTATGTGTTTTGGTTGAATGGTAGTTGTTTATGTTTGAAATTGTGGTGCCAATAAGGGTATATTGGTGATCTTCCGTAATTCAGTGTAATAGATTAAACTAGTTTTCACATTTAAGGAGCTTGAATTCAAACATTTTCGTTATGTTTTAAGTAAGTTTCTTTAGTTTTACTTACATCCAATAAAATGTGCAAATTAAATCTTTTTTTGACCTTAAGGGCCGAATGAGGCCTAAAAGAGAGCTAACGTACATTGTAAGTGTACAAGAGACCATTAGGAGGCATTTTGGACCAATACTCGATGCTATGTCGCAACATGGGAGATCTAATATCACAACATAGAGAACAGAATGGGGAAAGTAAGAAATTGCCTTCAATGTTGCAATAGAGGTTGAGGATGTTGCAATATACCCTTGAAGATGGCAGTAGAGGCGCATACTGGTTGCTATGTCACAACACAGGTGCTAGTGTGTCGCGGCATCGACTTTGTGATGAAAATAAAACACAAAACAATGGACGTTTTAGTCTACATAATGAAACTTAAAGCTCGAGAATGTCAGCTAACCTCGGGTTAAGGACAACGACTATTTGAAAGCTATAAATAGGCTTTTTTGGCACACATTATAGACATGATGCCATTAGCTTAGATTCTCTCTTTAGGTTTATGTCTTATTTTCTTGCTTTCTTTAGGTTTTCATAGTTTTAGTTTATTTGGTCTTTGGTTCTTTCAAAAGTTTTGATTTATAAAGGAGATCAACAGTTGTGGATTCGCATTTATTATCGATATCAATCAGGCTTTTCTTAAACTCTTTATTTCAATCCATTCCTTATGACTAATCTTCCATCTATTCCATGCTGTTTATGAAAGCCATGAGGAACTAGTCCTTCTATGAGGGATTAGCAAGTGGAAGCATGATCACTTAACTATTTTGTAGGGTTACTTAACGAATCAACTATTTAGGAAAGGAAGAAAGTGAAACAAACCCTCGGCTTGATAACCCCGGGAAATCATCAAGGCGAGAATTAACCTAAAATTGGTATTACCTATTCCTGAACACCTTTACCCGAAGTCAGTCTAAACTGCGAGGTGGGAAGATAAGTAGTTTATGTTGACTTATTATGTTAGTGGAAGATTGGAAGATCTTGCTAGGGTAGCGATTAGTTGGTTGATAAGGAACCTGAGACGGCAATTGATTGGGTTTGCTGAAGCGAGTTAATCACCCATCTTCAGTTTTGATTCACTTTATTCTTTATATCTCTTGAAATTTAGTTGTTTTATGTTCTTTTATTTTATTTAAGAAACCCTAAAATAATCTCTTATTTTACTTTTGTACTATAACTGATTGAAAAGTATAATTAGATCTTTAAGTGTTTAGGTTAAAATTAACTTAGTAATCGCCTCCCTTAGGTACGATCCTCAGAATACTCATCTACTTCGTATTAAAATCTGTATTACAACTCAACCCGTATACTTGCAGATACCGTCTCGTGTTTCTTTATTTTATTGCAGTATTTACACTCTGGACATTGGTATGTCTGAAGGTGGCCAAGTTGTTAACGTCGTTGCCAGGGAGGCAACGTCACTAGGTTAATTTTAATTTTTGCACTTTAAAAGAATAATTAAGAAATTTGTAGGTTATAAATATGATTTTGATTTCATTTACTGCTAGTAACCTCCTTTTTTTAAGGTTTAGTGTATGACTTGTAGTAGGGGCACACCTATTGTAGTAGCCACAGATCCAGAGAAAATATTTCGAAGGAATCACTAACAGTAGCAAGAATAGCAAATGCAAGAACAACAACCACCAGTTGCAGGTAGCGTACCACGTGACAATATATTGTTCGGTGTCGTTGATGATAATGCCCTAGGTGACCCACCAAAACCACAATTACCCTCAAACGAGCATATGGCTCAGAATGAGAGAACTTTACAGGACCATGCCTTATCAAGTCTACATATGGTTTAGGAAAGTATAACAAGGCCGACGATTACATCTAATAATTTCGAGATCAAACCGACAATGATAAAAATGATCCAAAATAATTTGCAGTTTAGGGGCACAATGACAGAGGACCCTAATCAAGATTTGAAATAGTTTCTTCAACTCTGTGATACTTCTAAGTGTAATGAGGTCACTGATGATGCTATTCGTCTTTGGTTGTTCCCCTTTTCTCTGATTGATAACACCTTTTCTTGGTTAGACTCACAAGCTTTAGGATCCATCCCAACTTGGGATGAACTTGCTAGGAAATTTTTATAGAGGTTTTTCCCGATTAGTAAAGTAGTCCAATTAGGAAGAGAGATTGCTGTCTTTAGACAGGTAGAAGGAGAAAGCTTTTATGAGGTGTGGGAACGCTTCAAAATGTTGATTAAAAAATGCATGCACCACGGATTTCCTGACTAGATGAGATTGCAAATATTTTATAATAGGTCCCTTATGAATAGGACATACTAGGATGAGTACAAAATTTTTAAAAATATGGCATTAAAGTCTTGTTAGTGGCCAATGGAACAATTCACATATGGCCAGGAGCCCATTACGGTCAAAGCTATCAAAGAGGATGATAAGTATCAACAACTAGTGGATAGACTCAATCGTATTGGATCTGCTTTTACATCGTCTATACATGGAGGAGACAAGCCACTCTTCCATTATATCAACAATCTTGCTAAGGATAAAAATTACATTGGGAATAGGGGTGGAAACCCTTATTCGAATACATATAATCCCGACTGGAGTGAGCACTCAAACTTGAGATGGGGAGGAAACCAATGAGGAGGTAAAAATTCAAATCAAGTTAAAAATACTAATTACCAACCTCGTTATTTGTAGAAACCCCAGGGCAGAGCCAAGCTAAGTGACCATATTGCATGTGGTTAATGTTTGGATAAAATTGAGGTAGAGATGCAGTAAATGAGAATAGATGTCAAACAGGCGCAGTTTGAGTGCACCAACTCAACAAGAACATTGACTAAGCTCGATGATCAAATGAGCCAATTGATGAGGATGATGGGAGACATGAAAAGACAAATTGGCACAAGTATTCACAGTAACACGGAAGATAATCGATTGAGGCAAGGTAAAGAGCATGTGAAAGCTATAGCACTCCGATTGGGAAAAGTACTGAGTAGCCCAAAAATACCTACCCTAGAGGTAATTGTGGATAATACGGATGAACCTTAAGATAACTCACTAGAAGTAGAAAATGAACTTGAACCAGAGGAGGAGAATGTACCAATGGCTGAGACAGGAAAAGAGACATTTAAAGATGCCGAAATCACAAAAGTCCCATTCCCATCAGGATTTAAAGATGGCAAAGATGAATTTGTAAGTTTTTTGAACTTGTTTAAAACATTAAAGATTAACTTACGTTTAATCGTGTTAATTGAGAAGGTTCCCAAGTATGCCATGTTTTTAAAGGAGATGATGGCAAGGCATAAGAAAATCAAGGTAGGAGAACAAGTTAATTTAAGTGCTTCCTGTAGTGTGATTATTTCAAGACAAGTACCTTAAAAGTTTTAAGACTTGGGAAGTTTTACTATTCCCATAGAAATAGGGAGCTTTCACTTTAATAGAGCTCTATGTGATTTAGGAGCTAGTATCAATTTAATGCCCTTATCAATTTTTGAAAGCTTGGGTTAGGGAATCTTAAAGAAACTGAAATAACATTGCAATTAGTTGACAAGTCTTGAGTACACCTGAAGGGGGTACTAGAATATGTGTTAGTCAAGGTGCGAAGCTTTTTTATTCTTGCGGATTTTTTAGTACTTAATTTTGAGGAAGATCGTGATAACAGTCTTACTAAGAAGACCTTTCTTGGCCACTTCTAGATCCACCATTGATTTAGAGAAAAATGATTTGGTAATGAAAATTAATGGTGAGACTGAAACCTTCAAATGTGGCTATCAACTGAACGAGGAAAATAGGGGAGCTTTGCAAAAAAAAAAATATCAATTTCTGACGTTCCCAGATTGAGGGAAATTGTAACAGCCCGATTTAGGGCCTATTCAAAAGAATGGTTGCGAGACCACAAATCCAAGGTTGAAATATATGTTTTATGATTATTATGAGGTCTATGACATGTTTGCATGATTTTGTGAGAATTCCATGAAGAAATTTTATGATTTAGTGATCAAATTATCCTTTAGGACTAAACTGTAAAAATTGAAAAATATGAGATTCTAGAAGTTTCAAGTATGAGATAGCATTAGAAAATTTATTAGAGGTCCTTATTTAGTAATTAGACCATTATATCTTAGGATGGACAAAAATAGACATGGGAAGAAAAAATCTCAATGAAGGGCCTTAAGGGCATTTTGGTCATATGGTTAATAAATTAATAAAAAGGGAAAGAGAAGTCAAAGATGGTGTCATTCTTCTTCCCTAAGTGCCGAAATTTGAGGAGAATCCATAGCTAGGGTTTTGTTCATTTTCAAGCTCCAAGTAAGTACTTCCTAGCCCCGTTTTTGATATTCTTTGTATTTTTTGATATTCTCGTAGCTTGATTTAGCTATTTCTAGCCATATTTTAAGCTATATCTCATGTTAAAAAATTTACCCATGTATGACATGGATGTATTTTGATATTTAATGGAGGAATATGAAAGTTTAATGTGTGATGAGCATCTTTTTCTAAGTGATTTTCATGGAAAACACCTAAAAAGGACCTATTTGTAAAGATGATAAAATGAAAGTGTGAGCTATTATAAGCTTAAGATAGGTTTAGCTAGGCGTGGGTAACCAAGGAAATGAGTACATTTCATTATACGAGCATAGGGACCATTTTCAAAATATGTGAAAGTTTAGGGGCAAAATTATAATTTTTACCAAAGTGTGATTCATGGACTGTTTCAGTCAATATGATAATTAAATAGGTGAAATTGTCATTATAGATCAAGAAACACGAAGTCCGACTGAAACTGAGGAAAGAACAAGGTGGTGCACTAAATTGAACAATTATACACATTTTGGTATGAGGTAAGTTTGTGTGTAATAAATCAACATCATGTTATTATGTTTTTAAATGCTTGATATTATGTGAGATGTATATTCTTTCTATGAAATTGGTTTATGAGGTTTCGATGAAAATATGATGAAGTTTTATTTTGTCGAAGTTTCGGTTGAGCCTTAAGAATAGAAAGGATACCCTTGTGACGACATGAGATTAATAAGGTCCCATATAAGACCATATCTAGGATATGGCCTCGGCACCAAATTGAGATCCCGCGTAAGACCATATCTGGGATATGGCATTGGCATAGACATCGAATAGTGATTCTGTGTAAGACCACGTCTAGGACCTGACTTTGGTATGAAAATCGTGTAAGACCATGTCTGGGATATGACGTCGAAGCTCGATTCACACTATCAAGCTATTCTTTTGGGTATAGTAAAGTTTAATTATTTTGAGTATGGCATGTAGAGGAGCTTGGTCATTTTGTTATATGCCATATTAGTTAGCCAAGGAGTTGGCTATTAATGTTACTTATTTCATTTTGTAAGTGGCCATTGGAATTGGCCAATACTAGTCAAGTTATATCTATTCAATGATGATGAAATTCATGAAGTGCAAGTTTATACAATGGAATGAGTAATAAGTAAAGTATATGCATGACGAATGCAATGTGGAATGAAGGTACGGATTTCTTGATTGTGGATATTAAAGATGCATTATTGTCATGTCATGTGTTATTGGAAATAGAATAAGTGTGGTTACTTTTCAGGGTGGCAAATGGCTTGGTAAATAGCCTTATACTTGTCCACACGGGTAGGCACACAGGTGTTTGACTAGGCCCTGTCTATTCCATGGGTGTGTAGCCTGGCCGTGTGTCCCTGCACTTAATTTACGAAAAATTCAGTACGGGCTAGCACACGGGCATTTGAGTCAGCCATGTGACCCCAAAGGTTTGATGACGTCATAAACAGAATGTCAAGGTTTTCACACATGGGCTAAGACACGGGCGTGTCGTGGCCATGTGAGGGACACAGGCCATAGACACGGGCGTGTGCCAAGCTACGTAAAAACCCATGTAGGTTCGAAATGCAAAATAAAATCCACATGGACTAGGGACATGGGCGTGTGAGACCACACGACCTGCCCACATGGGCGTGTTCCCTTTCATACGGGCGTGTGGCTTTGTTTTGAGCAAAATTTTTTTAAATGTTTGTAAGCTTTTGGTTTAGTTCCAAACCGTTCTATATGTATGTTTCGGGTCTTACAGGCCCGTAATAGGGACAATAAGAATGTGAATGATAAGTTTTAAAGTTGAAGGAAAATTTATGATCCGATGTCGCATGATTAAGTAAGTTAAGTCTGGTAATGCCTCGTACTCGGTTCCGGCGTCGAATATGGGTAAGGGGTGTTACATTTAGTGGCATCAGAGCTATGGTTTAGTTGATTCTCGGACTAATGTAGCGTATGCACGAGTCTAGCTATACATGCCATACGTATGTATATATACATAATGATAATGTGATGACTCTTGACGATTTAAAATATGTTTTTGTATAGTAAATGGATCCCGACTGAGCCATGGCGGATGATGTAGAAAGTAACACTCGAGCCCCGCCCAAGGGACGGTGCCAAATGAAAATGAAAATAGACCAGTGACTGTGAGTCAGAGAGGAGGAGAAGAGGCTAGGGAAGCCTGTCTCCATATGATGAACGCTTGGTATACGGAGTTTGTTCGAACGAACCCGAATGCTCAACCCCCTCCACGCCCACCTATTCCTTAGCCTACCCTTGTAGCTCCCCAAGCTGTAGAAAAGGTAAGAAGGGAAAAGCCCCTGGTTGATAGAATCCAAAAATAAGGAGCTGAGGAATTTCGAGCTAATAAAGATGACAATCCAGAAAAAGCACAATTCTGGCTTGAAAATACCATCAGGGTATTTGATGAATTGTCTTACACACCCAAAGAGTGTATGAAATGTATTGTGTCTCTCTTGAGAGATTCAGCTTACCAGTGGTGGAACACCCTTGTGTCGGTTGTACCAAGGGAGAGAGTTAATTGGGAATTTTTCCAAGAAGAGTTTCGATAGAAGTATATTAGCCAAAGGTTTATCGATCAGAAAAGAAAGGAATTCCTTGAGCTAAAACAACGCCGAATGACGGTAACCGAATATAAACGTGAGTTTGTAAGGCTCAGCAAATATGCTCGAGAGTGTATATCCATTGAAACCATCATGTGTAAGAGGTTTGAGGACGGATTAAATGAGGACATCCGATTGTTTGTTGGTATTCTAGAACTAAAAGAATTTATGGTGCTAGTAGAGAGAGCTTGCAAGGCCGAGGAATTGAGAAAAGAAATGCAGAAATTGAGTCTCGTAACTCGAGGAAGAGACAATTGCGTAAATCATTTCGATCCTCATCCAAGAAATTGAAAGAGTTCACTACTCGATCAGCCGCCTCAGTTGGGTTCTTAAACAGAAGTAAAGATAAATAGTACTTGGCTTCTAAAGCTCATACCACTTCGATTGCGAGTGTCGGTAATGCTCGACCAAGTAGACCGGGATGTTCACAGTGTGGTAGACCCAGTGAGTGCCGAGCAAATGAGAGAGCTTGTTTCAAGTGCAGTTCCCAAGACCATTTCATTAGAGACTACCCCGAGATGGTTGAAAAAGATAGAAACCAGAGTGTAAGATCAGGAAACACTACTAGAGGGAGGCCACAGAGAAATCTGAGAAATAGGTAAGAATACACCAAGAGAAAAGACTGCGAGATCTGAGGGTAGAGCGCTATGAGAACTTATGCCATTCGCGCTCGCGAAGAGGTGTCATCTCCTGATGTAATTACGGGTACATTTTCTCTCCATGATACTCACATTGTTGCTTTAATTGATCGGAGATCTACCCACTTGTATGTTTGCATGAAATTAGTATTTAGTATGAACATACCTGTAGAGTCTACAGAATTTGTGATAAAGGTGTCAAATCCCCTATGCAAAAGTGTGTTAGTTGACAAAGTATGTAGGAATTGTCTTTTGATGATTAGATGTCACTATTTTCCAGCTAACCTTATGCTTTTTCCGTTTGATGAATTTGATCTAATTCTTGGTATGGATTGGTTGACCATTCATGATGTGGTAGTAAATTATGGAAGAGAAATTATTGAGTTGAAATGTGAAAGTTGTGATATTCTTTAGATTGAATCAGATGAATCGAATAGCTTGCCTGTAGTGATTTCTTCTATGGCTGCTCAGAAATGTATAAGAAAGGGTTGTGAAGCCTACCTTGCCTTTGTGATCAATGCCAAGGAGACTGAGTTAAAAATTGAATCAGTGCCGATAGTATGTGAGTATCCAGATGTATTTCTGGAAGAATTGCTCGGGTTGCCTCCGGTTAGAGAAATTGAATTTGGTATTGAGTTAGCCCCTGGTACTGTGCCTATTTCGATTGCTCCGTATAGGATGGCTCCAACCTAGTTGAAAGAATTGAAGGCTTAGTTACAAGAGTTGACGGTTAAAGGTTTCGCAAGACCGAGTTATTCTCCGTGGGGTGCTCCCATATTATTTGTGAAAAGGAAGGATGGTTCCATGAGGTTATGTATAGATTATCGGTAACTTAATAAGGTAACCATAAAGAACAAGTATCCCTTGCCAAGGATCGATGATTTGTTTGACCAATTAAAGGGAGTCACTGTGTTTTCTATGATAGACTTGAGATCCGGCTATTACCAGTTGAGAGTCAAAGACTCAGATGTACCGAAAACCACATTTTGGACAAGGTATGGTCACTATGAATTTGTAGTCATGCCTTTTGGTTTAATGAATGCCCCTGCTGTGTTTATCGATTTAGTGAACCGCATCTTTTGGCCATATCTGGATAAATTTGTTGTAGTCTTTATTGATGATATATTGATCTACTCTCGTGATGAAAATGAGCATGCTGAGCACTTAAGGACGGTCTTAGAAATTTTACGGGATAAACAGTTATATGCCAAATTTAGTAAAAGTGAAATTTGGCTTAAAGAAGTCAGATTTTTGGGCCACATTGGTTCGGGTGATGGCATTAGAGTTGACCCGGGAAAGATTTCGGCCGTTGTTGAATGGAAATTGCTGAAGAACGTTGTAACACCCCTTACCCGTGTTCGACGCCAGAACAGAGTATGAGGCATTACCGAAGAGTACGAAACATTTACTGATTATTTAAACCATTTATCGCTCAAATATTAAAATTTATTGTAAAAGTTTCCTTTATCGGACCATAAGGTTCAAATCATGCATTGGGATTGGGTCGACTAAATCAAAATCGTATAAAATTTTTCGCAAAATCCTTAAGTTTATCTCATTTACAAGGTTCCCACGCCCCTGTGGCTCACATGGCCGAGCCTGCTAGGGCGTATAACTCTCGACTTGCATCCGTGGAGAAACTTGGGTCACACGGCCTTAGTACACGCCCGTGTTGCTTGTCCGTGTGGTAAAGTTAATTTTTCACAAATTATGCTATTTTTCAAGCCATATTTCTCACTCATTTGATCCTTATTCTTCACCACATTTAATACATATAAAAACTAATTTTAGATATTCAACTGATCCTTTTACTTAATACGATTTGTTAGTCGTACACTTCATATAAATAACAAGAAACGCGATATGGGCTCAATTCTCATTAAATTTCTCTTGTACTTGTACTTTTTCATCCTATGTATTCATATAGCTTATAACAATCGCACCTCTTTTTCATATACATTTTTATAACAATTTGTCTTGGTTTCAAACTACTTCATATTTGAGTTTTACTTATCAAATCATTTGAAACATCATCTTTATACATATAGTGCACTTGAGATGCAAAAATTCTATAATTATGAATGAACACATTTATCAAACACATTCCATGTTTTTATATATTATAGTCTCATATTTCCATGTATCATTTACCATCATTTCCTCGTATTTTTGACAAATACATGTAACAACTCATAATCATGCAATTCACTAACTCTTCCTGCCAATTACAATTTAAATTGGCAACTCACTTATTGAGCCCAATTTCAATGGTCTCTAAAATCCATTAGGATGCATGTATCCATAAATAAATTCCATGTACAGATATCATCACCTCATATTTTCACATACATTTACTTTCCATATTATGAACTCAAATAACACACACAAGACATACCAATACATTCCAAGTACATTTTCATAATATTTCATTTTGAATTTAGATTATGTCATTTTAGAACTCTTGTCATTAACTCATTCGGAATATCATTTCATACAGATAATACACTCAAGGGTGTACAAATATATGATCACAAATGAACTTATTCATCAACCAAGTTCTATGTTCATGTATCATCAACTCATATTTCCTTATATCACATAATTCTATATAACACTTACCAACCGTCAAAATTAGTGAACGTCTTACGAAATTGTTCTCGCACCGGTATGCCTTGAATTTCACTGATAATCACTGATGCCATATCCCAGATATGGTCTTACACGGAAATCACTTGTCACTTGTAGCCGAAGCTACTACTATTCACTGATCAGGTAGCCGAGGCTACCACTTTTCACCGATCGGTGGCCGAAACTACCACTTTTCATCGATCGGTGGCTAGAGCTACCACTTTTCATCGATCGGTGGCCGAGCTACCACTTTTCATCGATCGGTGCGGGAGCTACCACTTTTCACTTGATCGGTGCCGAGCTACCACTTTTCACTGATCAGGTAGCCGAAACTACCACTTTTCACTGATCAGGTAGCTGGAGCTACCACTTTTCACTGATCAGGTAGCCGAAACTACCACTTTTAACTGATCAGGTAGCAGGAGCTACCACTTTGCACTTTCACTTGTCTTTGATCAGATAAGTGTAGCCGAAGCTATCACTTATCACTTGTTGCCATGGTTCAACCATTGTATTTTCCGTCAATTCATGTTGTCACTGAACTGAAATGCTCAATTTGATCATCAATACATATGAAATAACACATAATGAAATTCATAAAATTAACAAATGATCACTAAAATTTCGCCATATAAACTCACAACTTCAATTTTTTGTATTATAACGATAATCATAATTTCATAATAAATATTCCAAATAAAACATTATATCAATTATAATTGAGCATGTAATCAATTTATACACAAGTCATTCATATATTATTTTTCCCTCCTCCTCCTCTCCATCCACATCCTTAGTATAAACAACACACTTGTAAGTAACATTTTCTATAATTTTCACTATTTACTCATGTGAATATTCAAGCTGTCCATCCGTGTCATAGTCACTAAATTATTTTTATCTTGAGCTATAGAACTCCAAATTAAGATTTGTTAATTTTATTTGAAACTAGACTCACATATCTTCTTACCATAATTTTTCCAGAATATTTGGTGTGGCAAATTAGTACAGTTTATTCATCAAAGTCACCCCTGTTCTGCTGTCTGGCAGTTCTGACCCTTCTTCACTAAAAATTAATTATTTCTTTATACAAGATTCAAATGATGTTCATGTTTATTTCTGTTGAAAATAGACTCATTCAGGATTCTAAAAATATAAATTATAACCCATAATTATTTTTGTACAATTTTTAGTGAATTTTTAAATTAAGAACAGGGGATTACGAAGTTATTCTAAACCAGTCTTGCAAAACTTTTAATATCTCAAAATGTAGACTTCCTTTGCTTGCTATGTTTCTTTTATATGAAAATAGACTCAACAAGATTTAATTCCACATCCATCTCAACTTCTAATTCAATTTCTACAATTTTTGGTGATTTTTCAAAGTTAGACAACTACTGCTGTCCGAAACTGCTTTAGTGTAACATGTTGATTTCTATTTTGTCCCTAATTCCACAATTCATACAATTCAGTCCTTGCTGAATTAACCCCTCAATTGAGTTAATTTTCTCATTTAATACTTTTCTCTATTATTTTAAACTACTTCATAACCTTTGAAATCAGAATTTTAACACTAGGCCATAATTTCAGCTATTTCACAATTAGGTCCTAAAACCCATTTTCATCAATTTCACTTGATAATATCATCATATAACAAAATTAAAGCTCCAAATCAATATTTATTCATCATATTCTTCCAGTAGTAATCCACATCAACTTTAAAAATTAGCTATAGAATCAAAAACTAATGACATAGTAAGTTGGATCCAATTGTAAAAGTCCAAAAACATAGAAATTTCAAGGAGAAAGCAAGAATTAAACTTACATGAAGCTTGAGTATGAAAACCAGCTTGAAGCTCTCTCCCATGGCCGTTTTTCAGCTGAAGAAAATGAAGAGAAATCAAGAGAAATCTAAATAATTCCACTTTAGTCCTAGCTTTATTAAGTAAATTTTGCAATATTCCAAATTTACCCTTATTTCTCCTTATTTTCTCTGGTTTCATGCCCTTGCCGTCCAGCCCAAATAGACCTTGGGTCTATTTGCCTTTTAAGCCCTCTTTCTTTTATCATTTAAACTATTTAATCATTTCTCATAACTTTGCATTTATTACAACTTAGTCCTTTTTGTTCAATTAACTATCGGAACTTTAAAATTTCTTGACGAAACTTTAATACTAACTTATTAACACTCCATAAATATTTATAAAATTAAAAATCTCCGAGGTCTCGATACCTCGTTTTCGATTCTAATTATTTAAAATTTTTTTTCTAACTTCACATTTAACTTATACTCACTAAATTAATAATATTTTCTACTCACTTGTCGGATTTAGTGACCTCGAATCACTATTTCGACACCACTGAAAATTTAGGCTATTACAAACGTATCTAAGGTTAGGAGTTTTCTAGGCTTAGCTGGTTATTACAAACAGTTTGTCAAAGGATTTTTCATGATAGCTACTCCGATGACGAGGTTGTTACAAAAATATGTTAAGTTCGAATGGACAGAAAAATGCCAACAGAGTTTTGAGAAACTAAAGGCATTGTTGACCGAGGCGCTAGTTTTAGTGCAACCTGAATCGGGATAAAAATTTGTGGTTTATTGTGATGCATCCTTGAATGGATTGGGTTGTGTACTTATGCAAGAGGGCAAGGTGATAGCTTATGCCTCTAGACAATTAAAGCCGCACGAGAAAAATTATCCGACCCATGATTTGGAATTAGCCGCCATTGTATTTGCATTGAAGATTTGGAGACACCATCTGTATGGCGAGAAATGTCGGGTATTCAATAATCATAAAAGTCTAAAGTACCTGATGACTCAAAAAGAATTGAACCTAAGGCAACGAAGATGGTTAGAGTTGATAAAGGATTAAGAGTTAGTGATTACCACCAGGGAATGGCGAACGTGGTCGCCGATGCCTTAAGTAGGAAATCTTTGTTTGCATTGAGAGCCATGATGACATGGTTGGTTTTATCGGATGATGGTTCTATTCTAGTTGAATTGAGAGCTAGACCGATGTTTCTCCAAGAGATTTGTGAAGCTCAGAAGGGCGACAGCGAATTGCAAGCCAAAAGTGTTCAATGTGAAATAGGTACGGAGTCAGACTTTCAAATTAGTTCTGATGGATGTTTGATGTTCCGAGATAGGGTCTGTGTACCGAGAGATGATGAGCTTATTCAGATAATTTTGCAAGAAGCACATAGTGGATGTTTATCTGTTCATCTAGGTAGTTCAATGATGTATAATGACATGAAGAAATTGTATTGGTGGCCGAGTATGAAGAAAGATATTTCTGAGTTCGTATCGAGATGCTTGATTTGTCAACAAGTGAAAGCTGAGCACCAAGTACCTTTGAGTTTACTTCAGCCAGTGGTGGTTTCCGAGTGGAAGTGGGACAAAATTACTATGGATTTTATGACGGGTTTGCCTTTGACAACGAAAAAGAAGGATGCCGTTTGGGTTGTGGTTGATAGGCTTACGAAATCTGCTTATTTTATACCGGTATGCATTGACTATTTGCTTGATAAGTTGGTGGATTTGTATGTTTCGAAAATTGTGAGACTTCACGGAGTACCATTGTCGATTATTTCGGATAGAGATTCGAGATTTACATCATGGTTTTGGAAAAAGTTACAAGAAGCTTTGGGCACAAAGTTGAATTTTAGTACGGCTTTCCATCCGCAAACCAACAGATAGTCGGAGAGGGTAATACAATTGTAACGCCCCAAATTTCTTTAATTCTGGCTTTTGTGATTTTAGAGCACAAAAATATCTGTATCCATTTCTGAAATTAATTGACATAAATATCTGTCTGCTTTAGTGGTTATGTGTTCTGGGTGTGTATGAGAGGTCCCAAGTTCAAGTCACAACTCGGGTAAATTTTGGCATTTTTATGAATAAAGCTCTCACTGGGTTCGGTAGGCTTTTAAGTTATTTTTGGTAGAATTATATCAGAATGGGCCTGCTGGTCTGGTGGTTAAGTGGTGCGTTGGGATGATAAAGGTCTTGAGTTTGAATCCCTATGCGTACAAGGGAATTTTTTTTGCTGCCTGGCGTGTAGGAGTTTGTGAGGGAGCAAAGTGCTGATAGTGGAGTGGTTGAGGGAGAAAATTAAGGAGAGTGAATGGGGGAGTTATTAAAATCTGATCAGTTGGTTTGGATTGGCAAAATTTGGCTATCTCCCTCTCCCTCTCAATTTCATTTTTTCTCTCTTTTCTTTTCTTCAGAACATTTTCCCTCTTCCCTTTTTTTCTCTCTCTGTCGTTTCCTTCCCCCTTGCTGCCAAAATTTCCCTTTTGTTTTCCTCTTCTCCCTTCTTCTTTGTTTCCCAATACACCTTTTTTGTTTCTCCTGCAAAGCTAATTGCGTTGTGCGGTAGGTGGTAAGTTCCGTTTTTCTAAACTCGTTATTCTCTGGTTAAGTGATTAAGAGGTGTGCTATTGCTATTTAGAAGGAGGCTGTGTGGCTGGAAATCATTTTTTTGTTGATCTGATTCGAAGTTGTGTTTGTTCGGTACTGATAAGCCGATTTTACGATGTGGGGATTAATCGATTTAAACTTGTTTTTGGTTACTAAGAGATAAAGTATTCAGATTATAGGTGCTGGCGATCTCAGGGTTGCGAAAATAGCAGAAACAATACAGGTGTGTACCCAAAAACATAGAAAATGAGAATCGATGAAAGCCAAAAAATGATTCCATCGACGCCACACGACCGTGTGCAAGGCTGTGAGCCACAACACGACGATGTGATCGACGAGCCATGTGTGCAAGTGACACGGCTGTGTGATCGACGAACCAGGCCGTGCCCAAGTGACATGGCGTGTGATCAACGAGCCAGGCTGTGCGCAAGTGACCCGGCCATGTGATGGCTGGGCAAGGCCGTGCGTGACACGGGTTTGACCTATTGGGCCGTGTGGGCCTACATGGGTGAACCACACAGGCATGTGGAATTTTGGGTCAGGCCGTGTGATTCACACGGTGAAAGCCAGTTTGGGCCGTCTGTGACACATGAGCAGGCTACATGGGCATGTGAGCCATTTTCTGAAATGATCTGTAAGGTTGCACGGGTCGCCCAAGTCGACTGTGGACCTACTGTAGGGTCAGTAAGCGTTGCTTAGATCTCTTTTTATGTGGTCTGATTATATGGTGTCTGACTGAGCATGATATCTGTATTGAGCTAAATGTATGATAGGTTATTTGCATGTTGCATGTCATATTTGGTATTTTGCATTGCATCAGGGAGGGTTGATGATATTTCGGAGGAAGTGTCTGAAAAGCTCTAAGCCTGTTATTTGGCAGCTCAGCTACATTATTCTATTTATGTGCCGCATTTCGGTACAGTATGGTGTGTAGGGATGGGTGGGTTGATTATATCCCCACTTGGTGTGTAGGGTTGGACGGAGATGGTGTGTAGAGGCTGGTGGGTAGGATTCTGATATTCTGATCTGCATTCTGTATCTGATTGGGCTGAGGCCCTAATATATTTCTGACTCTGTATTTGATTGGGCTAAGGCCATATTATATATATCTGATTTTACATCCGAGTGGGCTAAGGCCCAAACTGTTTCTGTAATGGGCTCCGGCCCAGTCTATGATTTCTGATTTCTGGTGATTACTCTGTGCATTTGATATCTGTGGGGATTACATACTGTGTTGCGAAACTCACCCTTTTCTTTTTAATCTGTCCAGGTAATCCCTAACGTTAGACGGATTGGTGTAGCGAAGGACTCGAAAATGACCACTGCTACTGCCTGACGATAAATTTATGGTTTATACTTATCATGGTTTAATTTTTATTTGGGAAATTTTAATGTAATTATGGCCGTTATGTAATTTGTTAAATTTGGGATTTGCAACGTTTATGATTTTACTGCTATTAGTAGGAAAACTCGAGTTTTCAATACAGACAAACATTTTATCAAAATACACACAAATTCACAACTATTTTAAAAGCTTCTGCAAAGTATAACATTTTGAAAATGGTCTTAACATCATTGCGATTTCTAAAGCACTATCAGGTGATATTGCCAGATTCAACCATAACGTCTAGGCCAGGTTTGGGGTGTTACAGTGATAGCCCGTGTCCCAGGTCTGTGCACCAAAAATAGTTTCTAAAACAAGACAAAACAACACCAATTCCTTAGGTGCTAAGCGAAAACCAAATCAGCCGTAAACATGCTTTCAAAACACATATAATCAAGCTTAAAACATCCCAACCTAAGTGCCTAACTAATATGCCCTAATTGGCACCACATATAAACAATATTTATCAACCAAAATAATTAATCCATTCAAACTTTCTAACTATCAATAAACATACCAAACTTGATACCAAATAGTTATATACTACCATTAAATGTTACACCCCAAACTCGGCCTAGAGGTTATGGTCGGATCTAGCATTTCACATCTCAAGATTATTTGAAAACTACGCGTTTGATGAAAACCCTTCTTGAACTTTAAAACTTTCACACTTTATAAATCCCGACTTTCATTGCTTACAAAACAAGATTTGCTTATAGATATTTTCCTTGCAAACATAATATTATTTTCAAAAATATTTGTTGCAGAAGACTGACTTTAAAAGTTACGGAAACTTGATATTTTGAAAACAGTAGTTATTGTTTTAAAAACCCATGTTTAATCGTTTAGCAGTTCAGAACTTAAAAGAATTATCAAATGAAAGTTAAAAGAAAATCCCAATGGCCTTATTACATAAATTATTAACCCAAAAATAACATAAAATAAATTAAACCCAAAATTGCTAAGTTCTGTGTATTGACAAATTCGATGAATGGCCACCTCCGAATCTTCCGCAGCTCCAAATCCTCTAACGCTGGGGATTACCTGCACAGTTAAAAGAAAGGGGTGAGTTACGAGAACTCAGTGTGTAATCCCCTATAATGGTCATAGTCTAGGCCCGAGCCTATACGGTGTCGGTCTGGGCCTAAGCCTTATTCGGTAACAAGCTGGCCTAAGCCCCAAATCAAATCAATGCATTGGTTCTGTACCCACCCCAATCTAACCAAACTATCCACCCGTACTAACCAATCTCTCCGTGGGGACCAAGTTGACCCACCCAGCCAAAACTCTCCAATAATGCAGCCAAGCTGCTAATAACGATATATGTGGTTGAGCCACTAAATAAAGCATATGTGGCGAAGCCACTATAACGGTATGTGGCGATGCCACTAGAACGGTATGTGGTAATGCCACTAAACTCCTCCGATCAACAAACCCAACCCAATGCAATATGATATGAATGTAGTGTGTTACGATTATAAACAGATATACAAAATCACATAAACGATATTTAACTATCACCAAGGATATAACGGTCATTTTGTCACGTAGGGGTAAAACGATAATTTCACCCCTTAGGGTATTTCGGTAATTTACCCGCTAAGGGTATTTCGATAACTCACCCACTGAGGGTATTTCGGTAATTTACCCGCTAAGGGTATTTTGATAATTTATCATCTAACGGCCTTTCTGATGGCCCACTGTCGCCTCGGACGACACATGTTCCCTCTTTGGTCACTATGGTGCAATTGGGCCTAAAATCTAATTTCGGCCCAAACGGGCCCACACGCTACCCATTCAACTCGTTTTTGGTCTCAGTTCTGCGGGAGTCGCAGTCGCATCCAGCTTCCAGCATTTTCCAACAATTCACTCATGTGGGCCCGTTAACCCATTGGGCCCCTTTAATTCGCTTCGGCCCAACAGGGCTCGTTACGGCCCCAGTTCCACGAGAGGGTTCGTGACACTCTCAACGGTCTAATGCCATCACTAGTGGCTCGGTTTGTCTCCACGAGCGCTCGCACGCTCGAGTGATATCAGTTGCCGATACTCTGACTTTTCGGTATTTCAATTTTTGGCCGACTCACAGAACAGCGCATAACAATCAAACAAGGGTGTGAGATTACACACCTTGATTACGAGTTGTGTTTTCCACCGCTTCCAAGACACCCATAGTGATAGTTGACAAATGGTTAGTCTCAACCTTTGATAACCTTAACTTTGAAATACTTTACTAGACTAACTTCACTTACCACGAATGCGATCTCCTTCAGTGCACCAAGTAATCTGCCCTATCCATTGGCTACGGAAATCATGACCTTAACAATATTTGATGAACAAAAGAGTGTTAGTAATCCTCCAATATTCAGCTCGCCACAGAGGAGAGACCAAAGTCTGTTCGAATAATCATGAGTGATCCAACTATAACTGAATTACAAGAATTACTAGCATTACTTTTCCCTTACCAAAACACCACAAAATCGACAGTTGTCCAACAAGAAGTTTAGGCCCTCACAATAGAGAACAAAAGGAATTCGAGATGGAGAGGGGTAAGTAGATTCGGCCTAGAAAATAAGGAGTCAAGGTTAAGTGTTTCGGCTTTAGCAGAGCAAAGAGAGGGAAGAAAAAGAAAATAAGAAGAGAAGAAAACGTTACCTCCGCCCAGAGAAGAACCGAATGGGAAAGAGAGGTTCGGCAGCAAAGAGTAGCAACCACGAAATAATGATGGGACGAAGAAAAGAAATTGGAAGAAGAGAGGCTTAACGGTTCAATGAACGGCCACAACAAAGGAATGTAGAAAATTAGAGGAAATAGAATTGAATTCGACAGAGGTTCAGCAAAAGAAAAGAAGCAATTACACGAACCCGAAATGTCACTCCAGAAAGAAACCCGAATGGTAGAAAAATACCTAAAATGTCACTTCAGAAAAAGACCCAAAATGAAAAGAAATATCACACACAAAGGAGTTTCGGTTTGCTCTCACACTCAAATTGCCAAATTTGCTTCCAAATGCCATCCCCTAGCCGAAATCTCCCTTAGCTGGACTCCCACTTTTGGCCAACATTTCCCACACCCATCAACTCCTTGATTTTCTCTTTTTTTTCCTCCTACACTTGCTCTCCTTCATCCATTTGAACCATTTGACCAAGTCTCCAACTCCCATTGAAGTGTTTGATCCAAGTTCTGCTTCCTCCACTCTCAAGCCACAATAAAATCCTTCATTTGCAACCTGAGGGATTCGAACCCCTCCCCTCCTTACTCTCCACTTGACCCACACCACCACACCACATGCTCCACTTGTGTTAGTAAAACACACTCAAATATACTTAAGTCTAACCTCAACCAACCCTCTCCTCTTAAGGGCCAAAAACTAAAATTTTTCCAAAGCCCCAGGCCTCCCTAGAACCGCCAAATACACTCAAATAACCAGCTGAGCAAGCACAACATGCAATTATGCAAAAAATTATAACCCCTAACTTTTGGGATGTTACATTAAACATACCCTAACTACACATTACCTAGATGTCAAACATGAAATATATATGTACTAGCTTTGCACAAAAGTATATTTACAAGCAAAGTACTAAAACAAGCCTAAACATTTGCAAAATGAGCATCCTTTATACATGCCACAAATAATCACATTTCAAAACTTGAAAATCTACCGATGTCAGAAGATGATAGGTGTGAGCTCTGTTGATCCGATCGACACAGTCCACGTATTCATAATCTACAAAAAAAATAATAACATAAGTATATGAAATACTTAATAGGTTCGTACATTTCAATTCACTAACTTACCATACACATTAAATGGATATTTGCTTATATCTATTCAAGTAATAACCTTATCACAACATAAATCATCAACTCCAAGTCCGTAACCAATAAATATATAGATACTCGGAATTCATATTATGTTCACTTTTATAAAAGCATTTAACACGGTACATTCAGTAATTTTTTGGATGGAACTTCATAAAAGAATTCAATATACAAGTCCAGAAAACAGATAAAACTTGTATGAGCTAATCTAGTACAGAGAAATATGTGTCAGGTTACCCGTCCAGGCTAAACCAATGATAACATAAAAGAAATATAGTCTGCCAGGGCTATGTGTACATGTAAAGTTACCAGTTCAGGCTAAACCTTTAAAACGACAACATATTACCAATTCAGGCTAAATCAATGTCACATATATATTTGAGTCCGCAACAAATGCTGAAGCTTGGTCCAAAACGAGAATCGTTAAGAAATCTTGTATACAATACTTTTAGTTGTTCCATCGAAAATATCTCATAAATTTAATTTATTACTATAAAGTCCTATTTCCATTTCAACAACATATATAAATAATTATCAACATTTAATAACAAATTATAACCTGAAAAGGTAGTATGAACTTACTTGTTAAGTGATTCGACTATCAGGGACTATCCGACAATTTTCTATTTTCCTCATACGTCCTCCACTTGTTGAGATTCTTGATCTAAATTATAGTTTAGTTTAATTAAATCAGTTCAAACCAAATAAACAATCAATTTATGCATTTAAGCACTTTTTCATATTTACAAATTTACCCCTAAACTTTACCCTTTATACAATTTAGTCCCTAAACTCAATACTATCAAATTGAACACAATTAAATTTAAATCAAGCTAGCCGATTTTCCTATTTCTCATGAACAACCCATACATTTCTCTATTTCACTATATTTTCATGAGATTTTAAAACTTTAGAATTTAGCCCTTAAACATCAAAATCACTAAAAATTACTTTACAAAATAGTCTTATTTAACGACTAAGCTTAATAATCTATCATCAAAATTCAAAAATCTCATAAATTCAACAATGACACATTTCAAAACATTTAACAGTTTCACAAATTAACACCATAATTAATTGGATTAAGCTAATACGATCTCAAAAATCATTAAAAATGGAAGTCAAATACATACCATGCATGCACAACTAAGCTTGGCCAAAAGTTTCCCTAGCTCTTCAATGGTGTTTCCGGTTGGAAAGATGAAAGAAAGATGAAGATGATGGATTTTCCATCTTGTTTTGTTTAATTATCTATTATTTACTAATTTACCCTTTTTTAGTAACATCAAAAGTTAACAAATTCCAACCCATAATCGTCCATAACAATTTGTGGTGATCTAATTACCATTTAAGGCCACAAAAATCAAATTCTAAAACTATTGAACCCATTTTACTAATAGCAATTAACTTATCAACTTTCACGATTTAATCCTTTTTACTTAATTAACTATTTAAATGTTAAAATTTCTTAACCAAATTTTTATACGACATTATTGAGACTTTATAAATAATAAAACAATGACATACTAGTCAAAATTATGGTCCTAAAACCACTATTCCTGACACCACTAGAAAAAGGTTGTTACAGATTGCAATAATAATTGTTTATATTATGCTAGGATAATCAAATTACTTGTATGATTTCTTGATCAATCAATATATTTGAGGACCTTGTTGCATATTTACTGAACTTAGATGTTTGAAGTTGAGAGTGGTAAGTCATTTACATATCATGCTAGAATTACAAGTATTTATGATTATCTCTAGTTACGTTGTTCTGAAACTTATCCTTGTATCATACTTGTTGAAGGGTCGTCTTTCATATTTTTGCTTTTTCTTACTTAAGGAAAAACAATGAATTAAGTGTTGGGAGTTTGATCTACCGTAATTCATTATAGCAGAATAAACAATTTTCTGTACTTAAGGAGCTCGTATAAAAGCAATTTAGTTATGTTTTTACTTAGTTTTTAATTTTAGTTCATAAATAATAAAAAGTGTGATTTGAGCCATTTATATGACATTAGGGGGCAAAATGGGCCTAAAGGAAGGCTAAAATATTCGGTGAGTGTGCATAACATCATTAGGAGGCATAAGAACATGAAACCGGCCATGATATTGCTACACGGAGCGTTGATGTCGCAACATAGTGAGCAGAGTACTCAGAAGGAGCAAACTGCCTTCAGTTTCATGACATAGACAGAGTGTGTGGTGACACAGCCCTGCAATCTAGCCTGAACTTGTAAACTGCCATCAGTGTCACAACACTACCTTGACAAAGGGAAGTAATGAGCAAAAAGCGTTATGGTCTGCACAACAAACTTTAATGTAAAAACGTCAGCCAAACTAGGTCAATGAATGACGACCAACCCTAAGCAAATAAATAGACAACTCTAAACACTTCATAACAAGTTTTTATTCAAGTTTCAATTCATGGTTTTCCTTTAGTTTTATTTTCAATTTCTTTCTAGTTTATTTTGTACTTAGGTTTCTTTTATCATTGTAATTTTACTTTCGTTTCTATTTTGTTCTTCAGAGAATCTGTTTTGTGGAGATAATCGACTCTTCGTGGATTATCGTTCATGCTATATCAATACATCAAGATTCTTCTTAAACTCTTTACTTAGTTTTTTTCTTTATGTTTATCTTTTTAATTAAGTTTATGATGTTTATTAGATCCATGAAGAACTAATCCTTTTATGGGGGATTAACGAGTGGAAGTGGGAGTAGTTAACTCCTATGTGGGGTTTCTTAGTGGATCAGCCGATTGGGATAGGAAGAACTTAAAATGCTAGGCCTAACAACCCTGGGAAGTCATCTAGGTGGGAATGAACCCAAAATTGGTATTACCTAGTTGTGAACACCTTACCCTAATCCGGTTTGGACTGTGAGGTCGAGAGAT
Organism: Gossypium bickii; assembly: GCA_025503065.1. Classification (NCBI taxonomy): domain Eukaryota; kingdom Viridiplantae; phylum Streptophyta; class Magnoliopsida; order Malvales; family Malvaceae; genus Gossypium; species Gossypium bickii. Next base: position 99,305,479 of record CP106711.1, on the reverse strand, counting down.
AAGTAGTTCTTGCCAACTCATTAGTTTAGTGGAAGATCAAGAGATCATGCTAGGTTAATGACTAGTTGATTGAACAAAACTCGTAAGAGGAGTTAATTATGAACATCGAAACAAGTTAGTCTTTTTTCCTTAGAATTGGTAAAGTCTAAACATTATTTTCTCTTCTTTGTTTTTATGCATTTTAATTATTTTTATAAAATATGATTTTTTGTCACTTTAGGATTCATCGTGCTATAGTTTTATTAAATTACTAATTAGATATGTTAATGTAGAAGTTAGAATTGGCTTAGTCTCGCCTTTCTTGGGTATGATCTTCTGAGTACTCCAATACTTTGTTGTGTAAATTTATATTACAACCTAACCCTTATACTTGTGAAAACCGCCCAACGATTATTTTTGGTTGCAGGATTTACACTCTTAACGTTAGTACGACCAGAGCTGGTCACCCTTGTGGTAGGCATAATCGTGTGATAAGTCAAGAAATTCTATCTTTAAAAGAACGGGTAGTGCTACTCAATGAGATTGTCCTATGATGACTCATTTGTGGTGCATGATGCGATAGGTGTTGAGTTGATGGTTATACACTTAATATCTTCTAGTTAACTAACTCTTCATGGAACATTTCTTAAGCTAGAATGATGACTTAATGTTACACGATTATTAGTACATGTGAATTCTACGGAATTAGGTTCCTGTACTAATTGGATAGAAATCCATGTTCGTACTAGTTGATTATCACCCTATGGTGGCTTGATTCAATGGGTGTGGGAATTATCGTTGCAATGGCTTACAAATGTTTTCAAGGTTTAATGTAAGACGCATGCATCATCTTAATCCATACCGTATTGTTGCAAAAAAATTTCAAACATTTTCTTAATACGTAGTTATTAACATATGAATGTTTTTATTTACAGTTTGAAAATGACAACAACTCTCTTATTGAACATATTCACTAAAAACAAATTGAATGGAAACAACTATAAGGAATGGAAAAGGAACATGATTTTGAGCTGTGAGTGTAACACCCCAAACTCGGCCTAGACATTACGATCCGATCTGGCATGTCACATGGAAGGGTTGTTAAAGAAACTACGCGCTTGTTAAACTTCAAGTTTTGTTGCTTATAAAAATTCATCTCGTTTAATAGTTTTCTTGCAAAAACTTTAGGGTTGATGTTTCCAATGACTTAGTTGATAACCAATCAGGTCCGATAACTATATTGTTTTTAAAAAAACTAAATTAGTATTAATTGAAAACAACTTTTGTTATGGAATCCGAATTCGATCAATTGCAAAAACGCGATGTTTGAAAACAGTTATTAATGTTTATGAAAACTCCGTATTAACCGTTTAATAAACGTCAGCAGTCGAAATATAAGTTAAAGCCAAATAAAATCTCAGAGGCCTTATTACAGAACACAATTCCAAAAATTAAAATGAAATTTAAAGAAAAGTAAAATTTATTTTACTGAAGTAAAGACATATGGCCACCGCAAAGTCCACCTCGACTCCAAATCCTCAAAGCTAGGAATTACCTGCAAAATTAAGCAGAGGGGTGAGTTACGAGTAACTCAGTGTGTAATCCCCAAAACAAACACTAACGGAGCTCGAGCCCATGCAGATACAAATTGGGCCTTAACCCTTACGAAATCAAATTGGGCGAAGTCCATACGAAAACGAACTGGGCCTAAGCCCTTTTAACATGGTAAATCAGATAAATGCATGCAATGCAACCCAGCCCATCCTAGAATCCATCCGCTACACACCGCCCATTCCAACCATAACACAACAGTGGGGATTTCTACAATCAACCCTCATCCGCTACACACCATGATGGCAGTCACGCTGTTCATCCCGAAATTGTGGCAGTACCACCGAAATAATGTGACAGAGTCACAAAAATATGTGGCAAAGCCACCAAAATAATGTGACAAAGTCACTGAAATACACTTCCCCGATCAATCATTATCCCCTCCCCATGCATCATGTCATATCATCATAATGTGGTGAATGCAACCATAAATCAATGTACATCGGATAATTAAGGTATAGGTACGATCATGCTGAATTTCCAAATGGTATAGTCATCAATTTTACTTACCTGGTATATCACCAATCTTACCCACTAGGGTACTTCAACTGCGTTCCCGTTAAGGGAGATTCGGCTTTAGCCGACACGTAATATAACACAAACAAAACAAACTAACAGTGTGAAATTACACACCTTATCACGTGAAGAACTAAGCACTCTCGATCGACGTCACCCTCGCTATCACGAACAACTGAGATTCATTTATCCGAATTGGATGTCGACTCTCTTCCACAACCTGACAAAAAATCTCGAATTGCTGACACTGCACGTCGTTTGAACTTAGGAGTGGAGGTTGCGAATCCGCTCCCTTTGGGCTCCTTAATCGATACCCCCTTAGAACGGCTACCACTCGCCTCCATGAAGAAAATCTCGTCAGTAAGGTATCACAGTGAAAACGACAGTTGTCTAACAAAGAGGTTTGGTTATGGCCGAGTAAAACGAAAGGAAATAATAGCAAAGAGACCGAAGAGATGACTCCTTACCTTGATAAATGATGAACCGCACAACAACTGATTTGTCCTCGAATCAAAGATGAGTCATGAGAGAAGCAGAGGTTTGGCCTAACAGTCAAAGGTTACCCTTGAATAATTCGGCTTAAGAGGGAAAGACAGAGGAAGTAGAGATGATGAAGGGAAAAGAAAGCGTTACCTATTATTCGGAAGAACCCAAATAGAAGATTCGGCCCTTAACGCCAATGAAATTTGAATGGAATGATAAGATTCGGCGACCAACAAACCTTCAAGCTTCAGTCTACAAATTGTTCGGCTACTTGTGATTACGGAAGAATTGAAGGAGAAAGAAGGATTGGGGCGGCCCCACTTAAACAACTACGAGAGGAGAACACAATAAGAAAGAGTGAGAAGTAATAGAGTTTCAGCTATCAACAAATGAAGAAGAACCCGATTACAAAAAGAATAGGAGAAGGTTCGGTCGATGGGGGAAAAAGGTAGAAAGATAATGAGGAAGAAAAGAGGTTTCGACTGTGGTGAAAAACGAGAGAGGGAAGATGGGAGAAATTTGGCTACGGTGCTTTGTGTTAACCAAGGGAAGAAAATGTCTAAGATGAGAAGAAGTGGAAAATTGGTGCTCTTTGAGTGCTTAAAGTTTCGGCAAGGATAGCAACAAAAAGACTTGGAATGCTTTAAGGCAAAATGCAAAGAAGTAAAAAGAATTACCTCTCAAATGACCACTAAAAGAAACGACACTTTCCCCACACCTATGACCGAATATGTTAAAAAGAAATGCCCAAGAATCAAAAGAGAATTCGACACACCCACACTAGCTAAAAACCGAAAATGCTCCCCCTAAACACCTTCCTACATTCGGTCAAACATCTACCACACACCAAATCCCTTGATTCTCTCCTCCACTCACTCCCCATCCATCAATTTGAATTGGTTGACCAATTCAAACTCCCCAAGCTCCTCTCCTCCATCCATTTTGAATTGGTTGACTCATTCAACAACCACCTTGGTAGAGTCCCAGCCGAATGCCACCTCTTCCCCACCTTGAGCACAAAAAATAATGCCTACCATGCAGCAGATGGGATTCAAACTCCTCCTCCTTTGCTCCACTAATGACGCCACATCCACATCACCAAGCACTCCTTTTGTGTCATCAACCACAAATAATTACCCTTAAGGCCTGCTTTCTCTAACTCTCTCCCACTTTGCCCAAAGAGAAAAATTTTACCAAGGCTCTGGCACAAACCCGAGCCTCCCCAGGACCCCCAAACACACCTAAATAACAAGCTAAGTGAGCTAAACGCATGAAACAACACAAAAATGTCGGGCCCCTAATTCTAGGATGTTACAGTTCTACCCCCTTAAAGAAATTTCGTCCTCAAAATTTACCTGATTAAAAAAGGTGAGGGTGTTGCTATCGAATCGCCTCCTCCGGCTCCCACGTAGCTTCCTCTGCACCGTGATTATGCCACAACACTTTGACCAATGAAACCGATTTCCTCCTTAATACCTTAATATCCCGATTCAAGATCTGCACTGGTTCTTTTTCAAAAGACAGATCAGGTCTCACCTCAATTTCTTCCGCTGACACTATATGCGATGGATCAGAATGATAGCGCCTTAGCATCGAAACATGGAATACATTATGTATTTGACTCAACTCTGGGGGTCACTCAAGCTGATAAGCCACTGGTCCCACACGTTTCAACTTTCGATAAGGCCTGATGATTCTGGGGCTCAACTTGCCCTTCTGTCCAAACCTTAAAACCTTCTTCCAAGGTGAGACTTTCAAAAAAATGCGATCCCTCACAGAAAATTCTACTCTCTGCGCTTAAGATCCGTATACAATTTCTATCTATCAGAAGCTTCTTTTAATTGGTCTCGAATCAACTTAACCTTTTCCTCCGTCTCTGAGATAAATTCCTGACCCAACAACCGTCGCTCTCCTAACTTAGTCCAACAGGTAGGGGTACGACACCCATGACCATACAACGCCTCACAAGGTGCCATTCGAATGCTCGACTGATAGCTATTATGTACGCGAATTCCACTAACGGCAAGTAATCTTCCCAACTACCTCTGAAGTCAATCACACAGCCCCTTAACATGTCCTCCAGAATCTGAATTACTCTTTTCGACTGACCATCAGTCTGTGGGTGAAACGCTGTGCTGAAATCTAGTCTTGTACCCAAAGCTTCATGTAACGCCTTCCAGAACCATGATGTAAACCTAGGATCCCTGTTTGATATGATAGACACGGGTACCCCATGCAACCTCAAGATTTCTGCCACATACAGGTTGGCCAACTTCTATAACAAATAGTCGGTACGAACTGGTATGAAGTGTGCAGACTTAGTCAACCGGTCAACGATTACCCACACTAAATCTTTCTTAGTAGGCATTAGGGTAGCCCACTAAAAAAATCCATCGTTATCCTCTCCCACTTCCAAAGTGGAATCTTTACCGATTACAGCAACCCCGAAGGCAACTGATGTTTCGCCTTCACTTGCTAGCATGTTAAACACTTACTCACAAAGTCAGTAACTTCCTGCTTCAGCCCTGGCCAATAATACAGTTCATGTAAATCTCGATACATCTTACTTCCACCGAGATGCGTAGCGTATGGGCTACTATCAGCTTCCCGTAGAATCATCTGCATTAACCCAGAGTCCTTTGGCATACAAATTCTTCCATGGAATCATAATACCCCTTCACTGTTCAACCCAAAATCCACTGTCCCTCCTCTTTCCACTTGCTGAAACTAAGAACCCAATGATTCATCCAACAATTGCTTCTCTTTAATCTAACCCACCCATGTCGGCTTTATCTGAAGCTCTGCTAATAGACTACCATCTTCATAAAGACTGAGATGAGCAAACATTGCTCTCAAATCTGATATCACCTTACGACTCAACGCATTTGCCACCAGGTTAGCTTTACCTGGGTGATATTCAATCGAGTAGTCATAGTCTTTCAGCAACTCAATCCACCTCTGTTGCCTTAAATTCAACTCCTTCTGGGTAAGGAGATATTTTAGACTCTTATGGTTGGTGTAGATAATCAAATTTTCTCCAGACAGATAGTGTCTCCATATTTTCAGGCGAACACCACAGCAGCTAGTTCCAAGTCATGAATGGGATAGTTCATCTCATGCAGCCTTAGTTAACGAGATGCATACGCTACTACCTTCCCTTCTTGCATCAACATGCAACCCAGATCTGTGTGCGATACATCACAGTAGACTACAAACTCTTTCCCTGCCTCAGGCTGAATCAACACCGACGCCTACGTCAGAATTTTCTTTAACTTCTCAAAACTCTCCTGTTTCTAATCGGCCCAAACAAACGGTATCGCTTTCCGCAACAACTTGGTTAGAGGTGCAGCAATCAACGAGAACCCCTCAACGAACCTTCTGTAGTACCCAGCCAAACCCAGAAAACTTTGAATTTCTGACACAGACTTTTGCGGTTTCCAGTCCAAAACAGCTTTGATCCTTCGAGGATCAACCCTAATCCCCTCGACAGAAATAGCATGCCCCAAAAAGGTCACTTCCTTTAGCCAAAATTCACACTTGCTGAATTTGGCATACAACTGCTTTTCTCTTAATATCTGCATAACAACCCGAAGATGCAAATCATGCTCCTCCTCAGACCTCAAATACACCAAGATGTCATCGATGAATACCACCATGAACCGGTTTAGATAGGGTTGAAAGACTCGGTTCATCATGTCCATAAAAGTGCCTGGTGCATTTGTTAACCCGAACGGCATCACTAGAAACTCGTAATGCCCATATCGAGTTCAGAATGACGTCTTATGAATATCTGCCTCCTTGACCTTTAGCCGATGGTACCCAGATTTTAAATCTATCTTCGAGAAAACCAAAGCTCCTCACAGCTGATCGAACAAATCGTCAATTCTGGGTAGCGGGTATTTGTTCCTAATAGTCAACTTGTTCTGTTGGCGATAGTCAATGCACATTCGCATCGACCCGCCTTTTTCTTGACGAACAACACTGGCGCTCTCCACAGAGATACACTTGGTTGGATAAATCCCCTGTCCAACAACTCTTGGATCTAAGCTTTAAGTTCTGCCAACTCCTTCGGTGCCATCCTATAAGGAGCGATGGACACTGGAGCCGTTCTCGACAATAACTCAATGCCAAATTCGACCTCGCGATCCTGAGGCAATCCCGAAAGTTTTTCAGGAAATACGTTCGAGAACTCCTTTACAGTTCTAACATTCTCAACCGAAAACTCCTTGGCATCCAAAGCACTAATGAAAGCTAGGAACGCCTTGCACCCTTTTCGCACCAACTTTTCAGCCTTTAACGCAAAAACCACATTGGACAGGTAATTCCTCCTTTCTCCTATCACAATTACTTCCTTATCCTCCAGAGTTCTTAACACCATACGCTTAGCAGCGCAATCCAAGTTCGCTCGATTCTTAACTAGCCAGTTCATGCCTAAAATCAAATCGAACTCCCCGAACGGCAATTCCATCAAGTCTGCCAGGAAAACAATTCCTTGCACTTCTAAAGGTACATCCCTAAATAGTTTGTTCACTACCACCAATTGACCTAGAGGGCTAATCGCAGATGTTTCTCTAGCAGCAATCTCAGATTTAATACCCAGTGTCCCGGATACAGTACAAGCAACATATGAATGTGTAGACCTAATATCTATCAAAGCTATAAAGGGTACATCAAATATAAGGAACGTACCGATTATGACGTTTGGTGCGTCGCCATCCTCACGCCGTCGAGCTGCATAGACTAACCTCAGCTATCATGCATCTGCATTACCAGCACTTATGCCTGGTGCTCCATGACCTCGACCAAAACCATTTCCTCTTCTGGCCGGACCACGACCTCTCAGCGGCTGCTGACCACCTCTACCTGCCTCAGGAAAACCCTGACCTAATGCCCGCATCCTCTCCAACTCCTGTGGACTCCAACTCCTGTGGACAGTCTTTTATTAGATGCTCCCTAGATCTGTATTTAAAACATCCTCCAGTTCTTCTCCAACACTCACCCAAATGCGATCTCCCATACTGTGCACAAGGTCGCAGCTGACCTACAGCAACTGGCATCACAACTCGAACTGGCCCATCTAACCTAGGCCTTTTTTGGGAACCCCCAGAAGATCCTGATGTCCCAAAACTTCTCTTATTCCTACCCCTATCTTTATCCCAATTCTGCCTCTCAGAACGCTTCACCTCTTCGGCAATTTTTGCCTTCTCAACCAGTATAGCAAAATCCCTTTCCCGTTGCGGAGCTATCAGCACTCGCAGCTCATCTCGCAGACCATCCTTGAATCGAACAAAATGTTCATAATCAGTTGCGACGATACCCCGAGCATAACGACTCAAGCGCTGGCACTTCGCCTCGTATTCAGCCATAGATTTACCCTATTGAACCAAATTCAAAAATGCTCTCCTCTGGGTGTCCATATAGCTTGCCCCAACATATTTTCCCTGGAACGCTGTCTTAAAGAAGTCCCAGGTGATACGGTCTGCTGAAGTACCTTCCCTCACTGTGAGCCACCACTGGTACACCTCATCTCGTAGGAGAGACACTACTCCTTTCAGTTTCTCCTCCACTGTACAATCTAGATCATCCATGATTCATTTCATGGCCTCCAACCAGTATTCAGCTACGTTTGGGACCACGCCAGAAATATCCCTAAATATCTCAGCCCCATTTGCCCGGAGTCGCTCAGGGATAGATTTCTGAACTACCGTTCCAGTGCTTGCCCTAGCAACCCGTTCCAAGACTCGTAGTATAGCTTGGGACAAGGCATCGTCCCCTCTAGCTCGATCATGGGACCCCGCCTCAGTCACCGGTGATGCAGGTGCTTCCATTTCAGGTATGTGCCCAGATGCCTTAGATCCCACCCCAGTACCTCGGCCTCTACCTCGGCCACGTCCACCGCGTCCACGTTCTCTAGTACTCATGTTCGCTAGATCGAATTAATCTGTTTAAAAATTTTATAAATTAGTATTTCATTTCAATGTTTATTAACAATGTCTTATGCAGAGTGAGTATAATAGTTGTTTTCGTGAATCGAATTTCCTAATGTCTCAGTCTCTAAAGTCTTAACTCTTATAGCTAGCAGTCATAAAACACTAGTTCTAAGAATTACTTCTAAAATCATTTCATACATCAGCCAGAGTCAAAAGACTTACAGATTTGGTGTCGGAGACTCGGGTGCCATACTTCCAGAAAACATATATTTTTCTAAACCATATTTCAAACCAATTTTTGAAAAACGTGGTCAAACCCAATCTACAGTCGAGTTTTGCAACCTGGCTCTGATACCACTAAATGTAACACCCCAAACCCAGCCTAGACGTTATGATCGGATCTGGCATGTCACATGGAAGGGTTGTTAAAGAATGTAACACCCCAAACCCAGTCTAAATGTTACGACCGAATCTGGCATGTCAAAGGCAAAGATAGTTTTGAGAAAAAAGTTTAAAGAACCATCGTAATCTATAAAACTTTTCGTTTTGAGTTTCCATCTTGAAAATTAGATTCAATCATATGGGTTTGTTACCAACTTCTTATTAGTATGAACAATGAGTTGTAAACAGGTTTGCTTTACGAAAGCCGAAATTAGGGATTTTCAGAAACATGGTATTTTGAAAACATTGTTGAGTTTTTAAGACAATTTCTGAATTAATTAGTTATTCGCTTGTCATCTTTTGTTAACACTTTACCTTTTAAAAAAAATGGTTGTTTATATTTTTATTTTAGAAAAATTCCATATTCGACATTTCGTAAAGTATGTATAAACAGTATTAAAGCAAAACCCAACTTAAAGTTATGGAGGCCTTATTACATAGTAAAAACCCAAAGTAAATGTAAGTTTAAAATAAAAAAAGGAAAATTTACGGAAGTAGTAATGCATGGCCACCGCAGAGTCCTCCTCGGCTCCCAAATCCTTGCACTAGGGATTACCTGCAAAATTAAACAGAGGGGTGAGTCACCAAGACTCAGCGTGTAATTCCCCTTACGAAAGCAATCTGGGCCTAAGCCCACAAAACATATTGGGCCTTAGCCCTCACAACGTGGCATATCAAAAATTGGATGCAATGCAACCCCACCCAACCTAGTTTTCCATCCTTTACATCACCTGAATCAGCCAAACACCCGTGGCACCAAGCCACTATGGTCAGAGTCACTCATTAATGTACGTGGGGGCAACCCACTGTGGTTCCAAACCACTGTGACAGTCACTGATAAATGTATGTGGGGCCAACCCACTGTGGTTCCAAACCACTGTGACAGTCACTGATAAATGTATATGTGGTTCCAAACCACTTTGACAAAAGTCACTGAATCAAACTTCCCTTTTCAATCATATCTCAAAGCCCATGCAACATGTCATGACATAATAATTCGTGTATGTAGTATTTCATGTATGCAAATCATATATCAAATATAACGTATGAAACAAATTACCATCATAATCAGAATAACAAATACAACATAATCAAGCCAATCAACCTCTAAGGGTATAACAATAATTTACCTTCCAAGGGTATTTTGGTAATTTACCTTTCAGGGGTATTTCGGTAAATCCACCAAGGGTATTTCGATAATTTTGTATTGGCAATGGCCTTTTCGAAGGCCCAATGTCGCCCCGAGCGGCTCAGTTACCGTTTTTGGTCGTTACCGGACTATTGGGCCTAAAACTCGATTTCGACCCATTTGGGCCCACACGCTCGTGTGGCCCATTTTGTCCAAATGTAGCCACATATATGATATTCACATAGTCTAATCCAACATCTATTACACAAGCATACAATTTATTTATATGGGCCCACAGGCCCATTGGTCCCACTTGGCCCCGTTCGGCCCATCGTGGCCCAACAGCCTAAGCCAACCAACAAGAATACTACTGATGGCCTCAACTATCGCGTTGAAGCCCCCACACGTGCGTTCGCATGCTCGTGTGACTACTATCACCGTGTGACCGGCATTTCGGCATTTGCCGCTCTACAACTAAGGTAGAGAGAAATACACATATGATATGAGTCTGAAGCTAATCCGTGCTCCGAATGCTCCTATGCCCAAACGCCCACCAAGGTATCTTAACTCTCCTCATAGAATGCTCTATATATAGCTAGCTTCTCACCTTCCTTCTTTGTATCTTTCCGATGTGGGATCCCTCCGTTAGCAGAGTTTAAATCCAACTCAAACTCTTGTCGTCCAATCCGCAAAATTAATACTCCCTTGCTTTTCATGAGATTAGAACCCAGGCTCCCCTGTAGCATAATCCACGTCGCTAGCCACTAAGCCACAAGCTCCTCTTGTGTCTAAAATCATGCGCAACTAAATATAAATCTATGGCCCAATTTTACTAGGCCCAATTTCGGGATGTTACAAAGAAACTACGCGCTTGTTAAACTTCAAGTTTTGTTGCTTATAAAAATTCATCTCGCTTAATAGTTTTCTTGCAAAAACTTTAGGGTTGCTGTTTCCAATGACTTAGTTGATAACCAATCAGGTTCGATAACTATATTGTTTTAAAAAAAATAGAATTAATTAAAAATAGCTTTTGTTATGGAATCCGAATTCGATCATTTGCAAAAACGTGATGTTTGAAAATAGTTATTAATGTTTATGAAAACTCTGTAATAACCGTTTAATAAAAGTCAGCAGCCGAAATATAAGTTAAAACCAAATAAAATCTCAGAGGCCTTAATACAGAACATAATTCCAAAAATAAAAATGAAATTTAAAGAAAAGTAAAATTCATTTTACTGAAGTAAAGACATATGGCCACCGCAGAGTCTACCTCGACTCCAAACCCTCAAAGCTAGGAATTACCTGCAAAATTAAGTAGAGGGGTGAGTTACGAGAACTTAGTGTGTAATCCCTAAAACAAACACTAACAGGGGCCGAGCCCATGCCGATACAAATTGGGCCTTAACCCTTACGGAATCAATCTGGGTGAAGCCCATACAGAAACGAAGTGGGTCTGAGCCCTTTTAGCATGGTAAATCAGATAAATGCATGCAATGCAACCCAGCCCAACCTAGAATCCATCTGCTACACACCACCCATTCCAACCATAACACACCGGTGGGGATTTCTACAATCAACCCTCATCCGCTACACACCATGATGGCAGTCACGCTGTTCATCCCGAAATTATGGCAGTGCCACCGAAATAATGTGATAGAGTCACCGAAATATGTGGCAGAGCCACCGAAATAATGTGACAAAGTCACTGAAATACACTTCCCCGATCAATCATTATCCCCTCCTCATGCATCATGTCATCATCATAATGTGGTGAATGCAACCATAAATCAATGTACATCAGATAAGTAAGGCATAGGTACGATCATGCTGACTTTCCAAATGGTATAGTCATCAATTTTAGTTACCTGGTATATCACCAATCTTATTCACTAGGGTACTTCAACTGCGTTCCTGTTAAGGGTGATTCGACTTTAGCAGACACATAATATAACACAAACAAAACAAACTAACAGTGTGCAATTACACACCTGATCACATGAAGAACTAAGCACTCTCGATCGATGTCACCCTCGCTATCATGAACAACTGAGACTCATTTATCTGAATCAGATGTCGACTTTCTTCCACAACCCGACTGAAAATCCTGAATTGCTGACATTGCACGTCGTTTGAATTTAGGAGCGGAGGCTACGAATTTGCTCCCTTTGGGCTTCTTAATTGATACCTCCTTAGAATGGCTACCACTCCCCTCCATAAAGAAAATCTCGTCAGTAAGGTATCACAGTGAAAACGGCAGTTGTCTAAAAAAGAGGTTTGGTTATGGCTGAGTAAAATGAAAGGAAATACTAGCAAAGAGACTGAAGAGATGACTCCTTACCTTGATAAATGATGAACCGCACAACAACTAATTTGTCCTCAAATTAGAGATGAGTCACGAGAGAAGCAGAGGTTTGGCCTAACAGTCAAAGGTTACCCTTGAATAATTCGACTTAAGAGGGAAAGATAAAGGAAGTAGAGATGATGAAGGGAAAAGAAAGCGTTACCTATTATTCGGAAGAACCCAAGTAGAAGATTCGAACCTTAACGCCAATGAAAACCGAATGGAATGATAAGATTCGGCGACCAATGGACCTTCAAGCTTCAATCTACAAAATGTTCGGCTACTTGTGATTACGGATGAATCGAAGGAGAAAGAAGGATACGACCAACCCCACCTAAACAACTACGAAAGGAGAACACAATAAGAAAGAGTGAGAAGTAATGGAGTTTCAGTTATCAACAAATGAAGAAGAACCCAATTCCAAAAAGAATAGGAGAATGTTCGGTCGATGGGGGAAAAAGGTAGAAAGATAATGAGGAAGAAAAGAGGTTTCGGCTATGGTGAAAAAAGAGAAAGGGAAGATGGGAGAAATTCAGCTACGGTGCTTTGTGTTAACCAAGGGAAGAAAATGTCTAAGATGAGAAGAAGTGGAAAATCGGTGCTCTTTGAGTGCTTAAAGTTTCGGCAAGGATAGCAACAAAAAGACTTGGAATGCTTTAAGTCAAAATGCAAAGAAGTAAAAAGAATTACCTCTCAAATGACCACTAAAAGAAACGACACTCTCTCCACTCCTATGAGCGAATATGCTAAAAAGAAATGCCCAAGAATCAAAAGAGAATTCGGCACTCACCCACACTAGCTAAAAACCAAAAATGCTCCCCCTAATTTATTTCATATTTCCATGATGGCATTTCTATAATCAACATGGCCCAATTAGGACCCAACATCTCATTCACATTAACTACTCAATTTAGTAATGCATTATGCTTTAATATAATGCCAAGCATTTCTCAACATGCTAATATGAATATTGCTTAAGTCACATACAACTTACCTCGGTTTCAAAATGAGCTAGTTCTTTGGTTCAGTGCAAGACTTTATTCTTTCCCTGGTCGAGGCGGATTCTTGTCTCCTCTTGCTCTATAATAGCAAATTAGCTCATTTTAATCACTACATTAATATAAGCATTTCAATAATCATGCTTAAGAAAAATTACCATTTTGCCCCTAGGCTTTGGCAAAATGACCATTTTGCCCGTAGGCTCAGAAATAAATTCTAATCACATTTCTACCTTCAACAAGCCTAGATAAACATTTAAGGCTCTTAAAGCTATCATCAAAAATCAATATTTCACATACTTACTACAAAATTTGTAACCTTTTCATCAAGATCCTAATTGGTGTTTTCATGCTAACACCTTTTACAAAAGTTGTTCATATAACAACTAAGACTCAATTTCTTCCATAAAAATGCAGCAATAACTAAAATAGATCTCATGGCAAAACTTTAAACTCTTTACCATATTGCACAATAGTCCCTCATCTGAAAGCCTAAGCTTTAGGGGTCTTAAAAGTACAATTTTCTTTTAGAAAGATCATTAAAATCACTTACTAGCAATGAAAGAAGCTTGCTAAAAATTTGAGCTCTCAAACCCCTTAGCTTGCTGCCAATTTTCGGTGGAGAAGGATAGAGAAAAAGATGATATCTTCTTTTTCTTTATTTTAATATAAAACATCAATTTAGTCCACCTACTATCAACAACTTTGACCAATTTTTAACACAATTGTCTCCTATGGCCGGTCATGCTATTCCTTAGGGGTCTAATTGCCTTTTAAAGGCCTCCAATTAACAATCCATGGCTATTTGGTACCTTTAACTTATAGAATGGAGCTTTCACATTTTATGCGATTTAGTCCTTTTTCGCGATTAAACTTGGAATCGCTAAAATTAAAGCACCAAAATTTCCATGTACATATGCTATCATGCTCTAACTCATAATATAACATAAAAATAATTTTCTCAGATCTCGGGTTAGTGATGCCTAGATCACTATTCTGACTAGCACCTAAATCAGGCCGTTACACTCAAGCACACAAAAGACAAGAAAAACAAAAGAAAATGTAAAAAATTGAAGCAAATATTCTATGTTACTGTAACACCTCTCACCATATTCATCGCCGGAATAGGGTTACGGAGCATTACCAGACTTACGAAACAATTAAACAACTATTTAACATAAATTTGCTTAATTCAATCATTCATCATTCGATCTCAATCAATTTGTCCCTATTAAGAGCCAACGAGGCCTTAAACATGCTTTATAAATGATTTGGGACTAAATCGATAACTCGGGAAATTTTTCAACACTTAGAAAATTTTTCTTTAAATCAGGGGTCACACTCCCGTGTGACCAGACACACGGCCACCAAACACACCCGTGTCATAGACCGTGTGAAAACAGGGGGTACATACTGACTTGGGTAACACGGCCAACCACATGCCCGTGTATCTAGCCCGTATGCCCTTCGAAGTGGCCACACACGCCCGTGTGCAAGGCCATGTACTAGGCCGTGCCAAAACTGTAGGGTATACTGACTTATGCAACACGACCAAGTCACCTGCCCGTGTGCTAGGCCGTGTGCCAATTATGGGGTATACTGACTTGTACCACACGGCCGATCACACGTTTGTGTGTAATACGACCGTGTAATATGACACATAGCCGTGTAATATGATCGTATGTCACACACGACTGAGACAAATGCCCGTGTCTCTGCATATATGGACAAAGATAGGCTATTTACCAAGCCATTTTGCCACCAATTTTACGCATACTTACTCAAGCACAAATGGTACCAATTCAAGGCACTAATATACATCCAAATACCATCAACCAATGTTCAAATCATACCCTTTCTTTACCATGAATACAATTTACACATATGCTACAATTTGTCATCTAATTTCATACCTAATTCACATATTCAATTAAATCAACTAAACAATTACATACATACATTCTCAAGCATCAATTCTCAAACACATAGCTTCCCAAATTACCTAATATTATTAAGCATTATAAATTCAACTTCAACCACACAATATAGACCAATTATCAAACTCAAAATAAAACCATATGCACATTTATAAACATCACCAATTTCAATATCATAAGCCGACTCAAATGGCCCAAAACATATGTTCCAAAATGGCTCAAGCCTATACATGCCATATACCATATATACACAACTCAAAAGTACCAAGTAGATGGTTGCATAGTGTGACGTAGTCTCTGACAATCCCCGAATCTGAGCTAGCTTTGAATTCACTATAAAACACGGAAGAAACAAACAAGGTAAGCTATAAAGCTTAGTAAGTTCATACTAAATATACTCAACAATTCATAATACACCAATCATAAATTTGAACTAATTAACATCTAAATCATGATAACCAACAAACCTTCTCCATACTTACTCATGTGCTTATATACAAATTCATAACTTCTTCTATTTGGATTTCATACTTTACATGAACTTACCTGTACAAATTCATATCGATATCATACCTTTTTGTAATACTGTTGAATACTCGATATCTTGCACACTAAGTGCCAATGCATAGCTGAAGCTATTATAATCTCGCACACTAAGTGCCTTACATAGCCGAAGCTATCCCAGTCTCGCACACAAGTGCCATATATAGCCGAAGCTATTCAAATCGCACACTAAGTGCCATATATAGCTGAAGCTATCTCGAATTGCACACCAAGTGACATATATATCCGAATTAGGGCCTAAACCAAAGCTATAGTAGCCCGAATTAGGACCTAAATGGAACAGTGGTTTTGAAACCATGAATCTGAGGTCAAAATATTTATTTCGATTGAAGTTTAGTGTTTATTAAGTGATTGAATGTTTGTGTGAAATTTTGGTTGAGAAATTTTATTGGTTGGATGTCCAACTTGATAAGTTAGACTAGATTGCAATGGGTGAAAAGTGTGTATTATAATCCATAAACGTACTTGATTGAGATGGGTTTTTAAATTGAGAGTCCTTAGTTGGTAATTAGACCATTTTGTTATTGCATGGACACAAAATTCCAATAGAGGTATAAAATATCTAAATGACTAATGAAGGGCAATTTGGTCAATAGGTTAATAAATTAATAAAAAGGGAAAAAGAAGTCAAAATTTGTGTCCATCTTCTTCCCTAAGTGCCAAAAATTGCAAGGAGCCATAGCTAGGGTTTTGTTTCACTTTCAAGCTTGATTGTAAGTACCTCCTAGCCCCGTTTTTGATGCTCTTCGTATTTTTGAAATCCTCGTAGCTCGATTTAGCTATTTCTATCACTATTTTGAGCTAGGGTTTGTGTTTAAAACTTTACCAACGGATGACATACATGTATTTTGATGACTAGTGGTAGAACATGAAAGTTTGAAGTGTGATAAACAACTTTTGCTAGATTATTTTTGGTGAAATTGATAAAAAGAACTTATTTGCAAAAGATGAAACAATATGTGTATAAAATGTAAAATAGTTAAAATTTTGGGCTACTATAAGAGAGAATATGAATCAGCTAGGCTTGGGTGTGTGAAAAATGAACATATTTCATTTTACAAGCCTAGGGACTAAAGTGTAAAATTTGAAAAAGTTAGAGGCTAAATTGTAAATTTTGCAATAGGAAGATTTTGGACTGATTTGAATAATGTGCATATTAAATAAACTAAATATGTAGTTATAGATCAAGAAAAACGTGGAATCGACCTTGACCAAGGAAATGGTAAGGTTTCGGACTAAATTGCAAATTGACATATTTTGTATCGAGGTAAGTTTATATGTAAATGATAAATTCTTTTTACTTATGTTTTTACATATTAATGTATTATGTGAAATATGAGTGAATATTATTGGTCTTTATTAAAATGATGGAAAGTGAGGAAATTCCCGATGAACCTTCAGAATAGAAAAAAGATACGGATGGATACCGTGAATATGTGGTTATTGGTGGGCTGTGTGTGATACCACCGTATTTATTATTATTGGTGGGCTGTGTACGATACCACCATTATTATGTGATTATTGGTGGGCTGTGTGTGAAACTACCGTGTATCCGGTATTATTCCGAAGTGTTCATTGGGAAACTTTGACTAAGTGAAATTACGTGTGACTATGTGATGACAAGTGCAGGGGTATAAGTGCATGTAAATGTGAGCAATGTTTATGATATGTATTTGGAATGTGGTAAGATTTGAAATGAGTAAGTGCAACTACAAGGATCTGAATTGTTCTTGATTAGTATGTAATGTTCTTGATTGATAAGTATGTGGCATGATGTTCATTGTTTACATATTGACTTACTAAGCTTAAAGCTTACTCCCTTATCTTTTCCCTTGTTTTATAGTGTCGACAAGCCAGCTCGAGATACAGAGACCGTCGGAGGATCACCCACACTATCCACACATTTTGGTATTTTGAGATTTACAATGAATTATGGCATGTATAGGAACTTGGTCATTTTGTTATATGTCATATTGGTTAGCCAATATGTTAGCTATTAATGTTACTTCATTTTGTAAATGGCCATTGGAATTGGTCGAAACTAGTTAAGTTATATATATTCAATGATGATGAAATTCATGAAGTGCAAGCTTGCTCAATTGAATAAGTTATGTGTGAAGTATACGCATGATGAACATAATGTGAATTAAGGTGTAGGTGTCTTGATTGTGGATATTAGAAGTGCATTATTGTTATGCTATGTGTTGCTGGAAATGGTATAAGTGTGGTTGCTTTTTAGGGTGGCAAATGGCTTGGTAAATAGCCTTATAATTGTCTACATGGGTAGACACATGGGCATGTGTCTAGGCCGTGTGTGACACACGGTCAGCCCAGTGGGCGTGTTGATAGGCCGTGTGTCCCCTGCATCCAAATTTAGCAAAACAGAATGCCCAGTATTAAACACATGGGCAGAGACACGGTCGTGTGTCTCAGCCGTGTGAAGTCTGCACATTAATTGCGAAAATTTAGTTTGTCACATGGACTAGCACACGGTCGTGTGACCCTAAATGTCTACTGAAGTCATAAACAGAATGTCAAGGTTTTCACACACGGGCTAAGGTACGGGCGTGTCATAACCGTGTGAAGGACACGGGCCATAGACAAAGGCGTGTGCCAGGCCATGTGAAAACCCTTGTAGGTTCGAAATGAAAAAAATAAAATCCACATGGACTAAGAACATGGGCGTGTGTGACCACACCGTCTGCCCACACAGGTGTGTTCCTTTCCACACGAGCGTATGGCCCAGTTTTGAACAAAAATTTTCTAAGTGTTCGTAAGCTTCTGGTTCAGTCCCGAACCTCTATATTTGTATGTTTCGGGTCTTGTAGGCCGTAATAAGGACAATATGGTTATGAATGAAAAGTTTTAAAGTTCCAAAGAAAATTTAAGGTCGATTTTTTATGATTTAAGTTAGTTAAGTCCAATAATGCCTTGTACCCGATTTCGGTGTCGAATAGGGGTAAGGGGTGTTACAAAAGCAATTTGACACCTTCAACTAATAGAATATTACTTTTGCATTTTACGCGATTTTGTCCTTTTCATCAAATTAAGCATTTAAATGATAAATTTTTTTCACGAAATTTTCACACATACATGCTATCATGCTATAAAAATTAAAATAATAATATTATAAATATTTTGATCTAGGATTTGTGGTCCCAAAATCACTATTCTAATTTGACCAAAAACGGGCTGTTACAACTCTCCCCCTTTAGGGATTTTTGTCCCCAAAAATCTTACCAGTGAATAGGTTATTTTACTGTTTCCTCATAGCTTCCTTAGGCTCCCACATAGCCTCTTCGATACCGTGACGTTGCCACAAGCCTTTTACTAAAACTATGCGTTTATTTCTCAGCTCTTTAATCTCTTGAGCTAAAATTCTGATCTGTTCTTCTTCGTATGTCATATCAGTCTGTATCTCAACATCTACCGAAAGAATCATATGTGACGGATCGGATTTATATCGACATAGCATAAAAATGTGAAAGACATTATGAATCTTTTCAAGTTCTGACTGTAAAGCTAGCCGATACGCTTCTTTTGATGATTTCATACGATCCAATAAATCGCGGAATCAGCTTTCCTTTGCGATCGAATCAAAGAACCTTTTTCCACGGTGACACCTTCAGAAACACTCGGTCCCTGACTTGAAACTCAATTTCTTATCGTTTCAAATCCACGCATTATTTTGACAATCTGAAGCTACTTTTATACTCTCGTGAATCGTTTTCACTTTTTCTTCAGTTTCTCTGATCAACTCAACCCTGTGAATCTTTTTCTTAGTTCAATCTAGTATAACGGAGTTCGACATTTGCGACCATAAAAAGATTTGTATGGTACCATCTTTATACTTGTCTGAAAACTATTGTTATACGCGAACTCAATCAACGGTAAGTATTTTTCCCAACTGCCCTCAAACTTTAAAATACAACATCTCAACATGTCTTCGAGAATCTGAATAACTCTCTCGGTCTGACCATCAGTCTGAGGATGAAAAGTAGTACTGAAATTCAACTTTGTACCTAGAGCTTCTTGTAATTTCTTCCAAAACTGCGATGTAAACCTCGAATCTCTATCCGAAATGATTGAAATGGGCACCCCGTGCAATTTAACGATCTCAGCAATGTACAATTCAGCTAATCTATCGAGTGAATAATCAGTACGTATTGGTATGAAATGTGCGAGTTTCGCCAATCGATCAACGACAACCCAAATTGCATCTTTCTTTTTCGAATACAGGGGTAATCCCGATACAAAATCCATAGTCACTCTATCCCACTTCCACTCCGGTATCATCACATGCTGAAGTAAACCCGAAGGTACCTGATGTTCAGCTTTAACTTGCTGACACACTAAACATCTTGCTACAAATTTAGAAATGTCTCTTCATACCCGACCACCAATATAACTGTTTCAAATCATTGTACATTTTAGTGCTTCCTGGATGTACGGATAAACAACCACTATGTGCTTCATTTAAAATTTTCTGAATAAGTTCGGGATTTCTCGGTACACAAATTCTATCTCGGAACATCAAACAATCATCAGATCTGATTTGAAATTCTGAATCAGAAGTCGACTTACATTGAACTTGTTTAACTTGCAATTCTTTATCACATATCTGGGCTTCACCGATTTGCTGAAGGAGAAACGGTCTCGCTTTCAACTTAGCTACAATTGAACCATCATCAGATAAAGCTAACTGTGTATTCATCGCATGTAAAGCAAATAATGACTTTTTGCTCAAAGCATCAGTAACTACGTTCACTTTTCTAGGGTAATAATCAATTACTAGCTCATAATCTTTCAGTAATTCAAGCCATCTTCGTTGTCGCAAATTCAAGTCTTTCTGAGTCATTAAATATTTTAAGCTCTTGTGATCTATATAAATGTGGCATTTCTCACCAAACAAGTGATGTCGCCAAACCTTTAATGCGAACACAGTCGCGGCCAACTCTAAATCATGTGTCGAATAATTCTTTTCATGCGGTTTCAACTGTCTAGAAGCATAAGCTTTTACTTTGCCTTCCTGCATCAATACACAAACCAGATAGTTCAATGACGCGTCCCTGTAAATCACAAATTCTTTATCTGACTCAGGTTGAACCAATATTGGTGCCTTGGTTAACAACGCTTTCAACTGATCAAAGCTTTGTTGACATTTTTTGGACCATTCAAACTTTACATCTTTCTGTAACAGTTTGGTCACCGATGTAGCAATCATCGAGAACCCTTTAACGAAGCGTCAGTAGTAACCAGCCAATCCCAGAAAACTTCTAACCTTGAATACATTTCTAGGTGGTTTCCTGTTGATAATTGTAGATATCTTGCTCGGATAAACTCTTATACCTTCTGTATAAACAATGTGCCCCAAAAATCTAACTTCCCGGAGTCAAAACTCACATTTGCTGAATTTAGCGTACAATTGCTTATCTCTTAAAGTCTGCAACACAATCCTCAAATGCTCAGCATGCTTAGACTCATCTTGTGAATAGATCAGAATGTCATCAATGAACACAATAACAAATCTATCTGAATACGGTCTAAAGATCTGATTCATTAAGTCCATAAAAATGGAAGGAGCATTAGTTAGTCCAAAAGGCATAACAAGGAATTCATAATGTCTGTACCTCGTTCTGAACATAGTTTTCGGGACAACTGAGTCTTTAACTCGCAATTGATAATACCCCGATCTGAAATCTATCTTTGAAAACACTGTTACACCTTTCAACTGATCAAACAATCTGTCTATTCTTTACAATGGATACTTATTCTTTATCGTAACCTTGTTGAGCTGGTGATAGTCAATACACATTCTCATTGACCCGTCTTTCTTTTTTACGAACAACACAGGCGCACCCTAAGGCAAAAAACTCAATCGTGTAAAACCTCTATCTATTAACTCTTGTAACTGAGCTTTCAATTCTTTCAACTCTGTCGAAGCTATTCTATACGAAGCTATAGATATAGGTGAAGTTCCTTGTACTAACTCAATGGCAAACTCAACCTCTCTGACTGGTGGCAACCCCGGCAACTCTTCTGGAAATACATTCAGATACTCACAAACCACAAGTACGAATTCAATCTTCTTTTTAGAAACTTTAATATCTAAAACATATGCTAGATACGCATCACAACCTTTTCTGACATATTTCTGAGTTGACATTGATGAAATCACTATTGGCAATCCACTTGACTCATCAGATTCAACTCGAAGGATTTCATTATTCTGACACTTCAATTTTATAGTTTTTCGTCTACAGTTCACAATGACATCATATAGAGTCAACCAATCCATACCCAGAATCACATCAAACTCATCAAATGGTAAAAGCATCAAGTCAGCCGGAAAATAGTAACCCCGAGTCATTAAAGGATAGTTCTTGCATACCTTGTCAACTAGAACATACTTGCCTAAGGGGTTCGATACTTTAATCACAAACACAATAGACTAAACAGACAAACTCTTATTAGACACCAAATTCATACATATATAAGAATGAGTTGATCTGGGATCAATCAATGCAATAACATTAGTGTCGTAAAGAGAAAATCTACTAGTAATAACATCTGGTGATGATGCATCTTCGTGAGCATGAATAGAATAAGCTTTAGCAGGTACTCTGGCCTTAGATCTCACTGTAGAATCTTTCATTGTACTACGATTACCATTTATATTTCCCGCATTTCTTGGCAGCCTCCCTCGAATAGCTATATTGCTTGATCTTGCTTTTTGAAATTTATCTTTTTCATTTAACTTAGGACAATCTCGGATAAAATGATCTCGTGAACCACAACTGTAACAAGCTCTATTATTATTTTTCATCAAAAAGTTTCCAAAATACCGTCTTCCACACTCTTGACACTCGGGTTTAACATCTTTAATATTGCCAACACTCGATACTGATGTGGCTTGAGCCTTAGGGCTGGTGTATTGGTTTCCACGATCTCTATTGAAATATCCCACTGAAGCTGTCGATCAGTTAAAATAGTCTCTGGATTTCTTCGATGAGGATTGATAAGGTTTACTCATCGATCTTTTCCTCAAGTCTCTTGCCTTTGAATTAACCTTTCTCTTTTCTCGGCTAAAGTCTTTGGCTTTGCAAGCCCAATCAACTAACATAACAAATTCTTTCAAATCCAATATCTCGACCAAAAGCTTAATGTCTTTGTTCAGCCCGTCAACAAACCGCTTGCACAAAATCTCTTCGGTAGATACATACTCCCGAGTGTACTTACTCAACCATACAAATTCTCTCTCGTACTCGGTTACAATCATGAGACCTTATTTCAATTCTAAAAACTCTTTGTGCTTTTGATCCAAAAATTGTTGACTAATGTATTTCTTTCGGAATTTAGTCTGCAAGAATTCCCAGGTAACTCTATCCCTCGGCACCACGGATGCTAACGTATTCCACCACTAATAAGCAGTGTCTCTCATAAGAGATATAACACACTTTAAACATTCAGCCGGTGTGCAAGAAAGTTCATCAAACACTCTGATCGTATTTTCAAGCCAAAACTCAACTCTCTTAGGGTCATCATCGACATTGGCTCTAAACTCTTCAGCCCCGTGTTTACGGATCTTATCAACTGGAGGCTTATTCAATCTTAAAAGCTCGAATCCTTGAGGAGCTACGAGAACTGGTTGGGGATTAGGAGTGGGTGGAGGTTGTTGAGCAGTCGGATTCGTACGAATGTATTGAGTGAACCACTCGTTCATTATTTGGAAGAAGGCTTCTTTAGCTTCTCCTCCCTGGCTGCCCGTTACGGGTCTAGAATCAGATGGCGCTGTCCCTTGAGCTGGAGCAGGTGCATTACTTTCAACCTCATCAGCAATCGCTCGATTGGGATCCATTTGCTATATAAAAACACATTTTCAAATGTTAGGAGTCATCACACTATCACAGTTTATATATGGCATATATAGCTATACTCTCACACTCGCTACATTAGTCCTAGAATCGACTAAACCATAGCTCTAAACCAATAAATCTAACACCCCTCACCCGTATTCATCGCCGGAATAGGGTTACAGAGCATTACCGGACTTACAAAACAATTAAACAGCTATTTAACATACATTTGCTCAATTCAATCATTCATCATTCAATCTCAATCAATTTGTCCCTATTAAGAGCCTACGAGGCCTTAAACATGCTTTGTAAATGATTCGGGACTAAATCTATAAGACACGCTTGTGCCATAGACCGTGTGAAAACAGGGGGTACATACTGACTTGGGTCACACGGCCAACCACACGTCCGTGTGTCTAGCTCGTGTGCCCTTTCAAGCGGCCACACACGCCCGTATGCCAGGCTGTGTGCTAAGCCGTGCCAAAACTGTAAGGTATACTGACTTATGCAACACGGCCAAGTCACACGCCAGTGTGCTAGGCCGTGTGCCAATTAAGGGGTATACTGACTTGTACCACACGGCTGATCAGACGCCCGTGTGTGAGACCGTGTAGAGCATACTGACTTCATTTCAATTTCAATAGCAGGGGACACACGACCGTGTAACATGGCCGTGTGTCACACACGGCTGAGACATACGCTCGTGTGGACAAAAATAAGCTATTTACCAAGCCATTTTGCCACCTATTTTGCACATACTTACTCAAGCACAAATGGTACCAATTCAAGGCACTAATATACATCCAAATACCATCAACCAATTTTCAAATCATATCTTTTCTTTACCATCAATACAATTTACAAATATGCTACAATTTTTCATCTAATTTCATACCTAATTAACATATTCAATTAAATCAACTAAACAGTTACATACATACATTCTTAAGCATCAATTATCAAAACATATCTTCCCAAATTACCTAATTTTATTAAGCATTATAAATTCAACTTCAACCACACAATATAGACCAATTACCAAACTCAAAATAGAACCATATGCACATTTATAAACATCATCAATTTCATTATTATAAGCCAACTCAAATGGCCCAAAATACATTTTTATCAAACATACCAAAATGACTCAAGACTATAAATGCCATATACCATATATACACAACTCAAAAGTGCCAAGTAGATGGTTGGATAATGCGATGTAGTCTCTGACGATCCCCAAATCTGAGCTAGCTTTGAATTCACTATAAAACACAGAAGAAACAAACAAGGTAAGCTATAAAGCTTAGTAAGTTCGTACTAAATATACTTAACAATTCATAATACACCAATCATAAATTTGAACTAATTAACATCTAAATCATGATAACCAACAAACCTTTCTCATACTTACTAATGTGCTTATATACAAATTCATAACTTCTTTTATTTGGATTTCATACTTTACATGAACTTACCTGTACAAATTCATAACGATCTCATACATTTTTGTAATACTGTTGATCTCGCACACTAAGTGCCAATGCATAGCTGAAGCTATTATAATCTCGCACACTAAGTGCCTTACATAGCCGAAGCTATCTCAGTCTCACACACTAAGTGCCATATATAGCCGAAGCTATTCCAAATCGCACACTAAGTGCCATATATAGTCGAAGCTATCTCGAATCGCACACCAAGTGCAATATATATATATCTAAATCATCGTCAAACATGACTACAATCTCATATACACAATATATGCAATATCAAAGCATTTAAAACATAACTGTAATAATGCTTACTTCATACGAACTTACCTCGGATGTGAAACGGTAAATCTAGTCGATTAATCGATAACTTTAGTTTTCCCCCGATCTAGGTCCATATTCCATTTTTCTTGATCTAAATATATTCAAAATTAACTTATTAAATCATCTATTCATTCAATTTAGTCCAAAATACTCTTTAAGGCACATTTACACATTTGCCCCTAAATTTTTCACATTTTTCACAATTTAGTCCTTATTTCATAAAATCACAAATTCACACAATTCAATCACATCCCATGCTAGCCGAATTACTATTATGCCCCTAGCAGCTCTTATTTTTCATTTATTTCACATTTTAACCACAATGTTTCAACATTTCTCAATTTAATCCCTATTTTGCATTTTTACTCAAAATTACTTTACAAAAACTATTAATCTAACATTAAACCTTCCAAATCTATCATAACTCATCAAATTACTCAAGCATTCAAAAATGTCAACATGATAAATATTTTACAATTTTGAAATTTAAGGTACGAGCTAACTAGAATATGAAGCAGCGATTTCAAAAACATAGAAATCATTAAAAATCAAGCTAAAACCATACCTTAATCAACTAGGAAAGCAATGGCCGAATGAAACCTAACAATAGCTTCTTCTTCGTTTTATTTTTAGTGGTAGATGAAAGATGAACACCATCTCTTTATTATTTAGTTTTTATTTACCTTATGTTAATAACCAATTTACAATTATATCATTGATTAATAACCATTTAAAACACCTTAAATTTGTCCATATATGTCCACTAATGTTTCAAATGGTTTGATTACCATTTAAAGCCATCAAATTTAAAAATCAAAGGGATTTGACACCTTCAACTAATAGAATAGTACTTTTGCATTTTACGCGATTTAGTCATTTTCATCAAATTAAGCATTTAAACGATAAGATTTCTCCACGAAATTTTCACACATACATGCCATCATGCTATAAACATTAAAATAATAATAAAATAAATATTTTGATCTTGAATTTTTGTTCCCGAAACCACTGTTTCAATTTGACCAAAAATGGGCTGTTACAGTTACCCCCCACACTTTAGTTGACACATTGTTACCCGATTGATCGTAGTCGCTCCAATTGCTAATGGTGGGTGCTTTTTCCTTTGATCTTGCTAGGTCGACTTGTTTGTGTCTCCTTCATGTTGGGTTCCTACATAAAAAATTTAAATAGACTACAACATACTAAAATTTACTTATTAATCCTACTCCTACAAAGTTAAATTAAAATTATCCCAAAAATTAATACATTTTTTTATAAAATTAAAAATAGTTCAATCATCCTCCTCATCATCCATCTCCTCATCCCCGTCATCCTCCTATTATTCTCCTTCCTCTTCACTTTTCGACGCTTCTTCTTCTTGTTTCATATTTGTCGAACCGAACATATCTAGTCTATAATTGGGGAATTAGATGTTATTTTGCCTAGCAAACTCTTGAAAAATTGGCCCCAATTCTTGCATCCACTAAATCATCCAATCTAACTTTGGATAACTATTCTCACCAATGTCTTGTTGAGCTCGTGCCAACCTTTTTGATGAAGTGGTTGTAGTTGTCGTTTCTTTTGTCACTTGTTCCAGTCTTTTATCTGTTTGGCTCGTAGCTTGATGTATTGTTGGAGCAAGGTGTCCACAATAATTCTTCAGGATGGTTTCAATGGTTGCTCAGTGGATGTCATAGGTACACCCACCTTTTTGCATAAATCTGTCACTAGATGGGGAAAGAATCCTTCCACCTTCTGGCTACTAATCTAGTGTATCCATTTTCCAGCACATACATGCTTTTTCTACAAAATAACATAAAGTAAAACTGCTTTAAAGGCATTAACATTAGAAACATTTAAAGGAGGTATATTCACGTACAAACAAATTGAATCCATATCTTAGCTTTAGGAAACATAATAGCTTGATGAAAAGATACTAGGATATTGGTACCTAGGCAATATACTTCCGTTCACCCCTTCCTTCAGTTAAAAGTTTATAATATTATCCATATCTATGTCTCTAAAATATTCTAAGTTAGTTTCATCAATGAAATCATTCTCATAGTATGAATCATTATAAAAGTCACAAACTATTCTAGGGGTTACTTGCACCTCTTTCCCTCGCACTTTAGGAGATGTTGAGAGATTTGAGAGAGTTTGATGGAGTAAGGGCTAAAGGGTGTTTTAATTAGTAGTAAATATGAGTTTACGTTATAAAATAGGGTTTTAAAGGTTTAAAAATTGAGTAAAATTAATCTTTAAGCCACCAGGTTGCGCAATGGGTCGGGTCAACCCTGCAGAAACTTGCAGCGATGTCGTGACACAGGGGTTCTATGTCGTGACATCCCTGACAGTTTACTGGTGTTGCGACAAAGGGGTTCCGTGTCGCAACACATCTGCCAGTTTGGAGATTCTCGGAGGCTATCTGCTATGTCACGACTTGTCACAGTGATGTCTCAGTGACAACTCTGTTTCGACCCAAAACTCATCTTAAGGATGTTTCGATCTAAGGATAAACCTAAATCAAATAAAGGTTAAAATCTAAACTACGTGGTTAGTTAGATATATAATAATTTACAAATATCATGCATCAATTCAAAAATTTTAAATTATACTGCCAAATTTATCTAATAGTATTGCTAATTCCCCCGTGGACGATATTTTTATTCTATTAGCATTGGTCCACCATTCGTCATGCCATTTCGCTCTTGCCCATTTGTCTCTTTCCTTGAACCTGTTTATTCTTTCTGTATTCGCAAAAGGAAGCATTTCTGTAACATCCTTTACCCGTATTCGACGTCAGAACCGAGTACGAGGCATTACCAAACTTAACATACTTAATCATGCGAAATCGGATCATAAATTTTCCACTTCCAACTTTAAAACTTTTCATTCACATTCTTATTGTCCCTATTACGGGCTTATGAGACCCAAAACATACATATAGAACGGTTTGGGACTGAACCGAAAGCTTACGAACATTTAGAAAATTTTTGCTCAAAATAGAGCCACATTGAGATTGACATGGTAATAAATTTTCATATGAGGTACCTATGAGTACATTAGTTGTATGTAGTGATATGTCATGCATGAGACTTGGTTTTGACTTGAATTAATTGTCTTAAAATGGCTTGTGAATATGTTAAAGTGTTGGTGTAAGTGGATGACAATTTGGGTGAGAAATGTGGCTTGGAAAAAATAGCCTCTTTTCATCCACACGGTGTGTGTCTTAGCCGTATGTGACACACGACCTATCACATGGGCGTGTGGCATGGCCGTGTGTCCCCTGCATCTTTAAAATGTCAAAACAGAATGCTCAGAATTGATCACACCGCCTAGCACACGGGCATGTGGCTTGGTCGTGTGACCCCTGCACCCATACACTGCCTAGCATCTGGGCGTATGACTTGGCTGTGTGACCCAAGTCAAAAAATTACACGGCCTGAGACACGGGCGTGTCCTTGGCTGTGTGAACCACATGGCTTGACCACACGAGCTTGTGACCTCTGCACCTAGGAAAAAATTTGAGATTTTGTGAAAAATTCTTTGAGCACCCAATTTAGTCTTGACATGATTCTAATGCATGATTTGGACCTTGAGGGCTCATGTAAGGGACTATATGATTAAATTTTATTGAAAACTGATATGAACTCTAAATGTTTATGAAATGTCTGTTACTTGACCCGTAAACTCCGGTAATACTCCGTAGCCCTGTTCCAGCGACGAATTCGGGTTAGGGTGTTACATTTATTAGTATCAGAGCTACGGTTTAGTCAATTCTCGGGCCGAACGTAGCATATGTGAAGTCTAGAAATACATGCCATTAAATAACCTGTGATAGTGTGATATCTCCTGACTTTGATAAGAATTATTTTATTAATAGACAAAGATTCTTTCCAACCGAGCTAATTCTGATAATGCTAAAAGCAATACTCAAGTGTCTGAGTAAAAATGTTACTTATAATGAAACGAAACTCATAAATGTATGAAATAAATGTTTTAAAATGAATATGTTGATGATAGATGTTATGATATATGTGTGTATATATATGAAAGTTAAATTTTGAGGCTTTGCGACCTCCACCCCCTCACCAGTATAGTTTTATATAATGAAGTTCACAAGATTTATATTGATTAAGTTCACAAGTATGAAATTGAAGAGTTCAGTGACTGAATGATTAATAATGTAGTCAGAGTTGAGAATGGGTTAGTAAGTAATGACGGTTTTAAAAGAGACATCAGATCTTTCTAAATATTATTCAGGATACACAATGTTATTGTTAAGGAAGAAGTTATTTATGAGTAATTGATTTATTCAGATATGGTATCTACAGAACAGATTAATCGAAAATTTCTTCTAAATTGGTTCCTTTAGTGAACTGAATACTGTGAGATTATTGACGACTTTATTAGTCAATGGAATAGTGATGAAATTGCAAAAATATCTTAATGTAGCTATTATAATTAGGTATTTTACAGCAATTTCCTCTGGGTATTCTATATATTTTCTGATGCTCAAAAATATATGTAACTGTTCATTTTAAGATGTGATTCTTATCACATAGAAAGGTTGGTTAATCATGATATTAGACGGAATTATTATTAGTCTGATTGATTCATGAGCGGTATTGCTCTGTCTTCCCCTGGTTTTCTAAACTATTATGTTTGAGAGAAGACTTAATGATAAGATTCATATGATTTTCTACTTCTACTGGTTGAAGTTCTGAATTCCAAATATGCAATTTACATTGTTTCTAGTGAATTTTTAATTAATTTCATGCTCTTTTTAACTCAAATTCATGCAGTTCGGTAAAATTCATGTCGAAATATAATTAATAATTATAAAATAATTAAATTGCACTCAAATTATGAACATGTTTAATTTTAATTAATTTTATATTAAATTTTGATTAATTTTGATTATTTTTGACAGATTTGACAAAGGGCGAAAAACAGCTCGGCAGACATTGCTAGAAGCGCAAAACTGAGAAGCAATTTTGAAGCATCAAGGAAAATTAATTTTTCAGCCTAAGACGGTCCAAATTATGTGTATTAATTCATAATATAATTAATTTTTATTTTAATCCAATTTAATTTGGGTTAAATAAATTGTAACACCCCAAACCTGGCCTAGACATTACGGCTGAATCTGGCGTGTCACATCGAAGTGTTTTTTGAAATCAAAGTTCGATGGGAGAAATCGTTCGAGATAAAATCCATGTAGTTTTTATTTCCTAGGAAACAATTGGTAAGTTTTAGAAACCAACACTTAGTAAAACGATTACCATGTTTGTTACTCTTGGTTCAAATTCGCGGAAGCTACTCCATTTTCAGTTATCTTGAAGTTGAAAATATGTGTTTGCCTTGTAAAACAGTTATTAGTTGTGAAAACTTGTTTGTATCTGTTTGGCAATTCAAAATAAGAAATTAAAAATCACCAGAGGCCTAATTACAAAAATATCAACCCAATATAAAATATTTTAATGATTAAGTTTAAACAATCATCCTCGATCGTGTGGCCCCCTCTGAGTCCCTCGCAGCTCCAAATCACCTAAGACTAGGGATTACCTGTACAGTTAAAGGAAAAAGGTGAGTTATGAGAACTCAGTGTGTAATCCTGTAACACCCCAAACCCGGCCTAGAAGTTAGGCCTGAATCTGGCGTGTCACATTCTTGTTTAAAAGCTTAAGTAAAATCCCAATTATGTTAGTTTTATTCCCAAAACATTTTTTTCAGTTACGAAAGCTAATTTTAAAAGTAATTGATTTACGAAAAGATTAAGTCGTAAAACCATTTTAAAAATATTGCGAAAACGTAGTGTTGTTTTAAAAACAGTTAACATTTTGGAAAACTGCGATTTACTTCTAACAGATATAAATTAAAATAAAACCAATCTAAAATTTAAAGTGTGAAAACTTTAAAAGGACGTATTACAACCAAATCAAAATATTTCAAAGTAGATAATCAAAACGGAAAACATAAGCAGTGTGTGGTCTTCTCCGAGTCCCTCGTAGCTCCGAACCGTCTAAGGCTAGGGATTACCTACAAAGTTAAAATGGGGTGAGTTTATGAAAACTCAGTATGCAATCCCCTTTCTAGAGTAACAGTCAGTACAAATCAGAGCGTACGTGGGCCAAGCCCACTACAATATCATTTGGGTCACAACCCATAACAAAATCAATTGGGCCTAGCCCAAACCAATAACAGATCTCATAACAGATATGCAATAGCATGAAGATGCATCTCATCCCAAATCCAACCCTGCACTCCATTTCCCTTCCAACCCTACACTCCTGTGGGGATATAAATATCAATTCCACCCATCCCTACACTCCAAAGGTAGCACCAACAGCGGCACTACTCAAACGTTGCAGCAAGGCTGCTAAGCATATATATATGGATCTAAGCTTTCAGTAGCGGTATTACAATTGGCACAAAGCCATCAGTAACTGTATTATGTTTGGCACATAGCCATCAGTGACGGTAATATAATCGGTACACAGCCTTGGGTAATATATGATCAACACAGAGTCATCGATATATATGTTAGGCACATAGCCACAGGTAAATACGATTAGCACAAAGCCATAATCAAGATGGCACAGAGCCATATTTAGGTTGGGACAGAGCCATATTCAGATTACGTGACTTTAAGCCGTCCGTTGGTCCACAGTCGTCGTGCGACCTTAACAAATAAATACTGGATCCACAGTCGTCATGTGACCCGTGCGACCCTATCAAAACTTCCTTCGTATCAATGTCCCAACCCCATGCAATATGTCGTGTATGTCATGCTCAATCATTACACGTGTATGCAAAATGGCCATGCTCAGTAACAGTCATTTCAACACATATTAACAGCATATCAGTCACACGTCCACAGCCAAGTCAGTTAAAACATAGTCATACGATCACAGTCAAATCAGTCATTTACCCATAAGGGCAAAACAGTCATTTACCCTATAAGGGTATTTCGGTAATCTTACCCTTCAAGGGTATTTCGGTAATTCAACCCTATAGGGGTATTTCGATAATTCTACCCTACAGGGGTATTTCAGTAATTCTACCCTACAGGGGTATTTCACTAATTCTACCTTATAGGGGTATTCCGATAATTCCACCCTACAGGGGTATTTCGATAATTCTATCCTATAGGGGTATTTCAGTAATTTTCTAAATTGAGGGTATTTCGATAATTTTATAAATCGAGGGTATTTCGATAATTTCACAAATCGATGGTATTTTAATAATTTTGCAAATCGAGGGTATTTCGATAATTTCACAAACTGAGGGTATTTCGATAATTTTGCAAATCGAGGGTATTTTAGTATTTTTGCAAACTGGGGGTATTTCGGTAATTTCAAATATCAGGGTATTTCTATAATTTCACAAATCAGGGGTGTTTCGGTAATTTTACAAACCAAGGGTATTTCAGTAATTCTGTAAACCAAGGGAATTTCAGTAATTTTTTCAACCCCTCAGAAGGTCTATATTCGTCTCGAGCGACTCAAGTATTCCAAACAAAGATAATGATACGAATGGGCCTAAGGCCCGTTCTCGGCCCAAGTGGGGCCACACGCCCAAATCTAGCCACAGATATGAGATTTACATAGACCAGTCCAATATCTACTACACAATCATACAATTTATTCATATGGGCCCACGGGCCTATTGGCCCCACATGTCCAAACAGCCTAACCCACAAGAACACTCATGATGGCCTCAACTATCGCGTCGAAGCCCCCACACAAATGCCCGCACGCTCGCGTGGCTACCATTGCTGTGTGACCAGCATTTCGGTATTTGCCACTTTACAGCTAGAGTAGTGCGAAATACACACCTGATAGGAATCTGGAGTTAATCCGCGCTCCGACCACTCCTGTGCCCAAACGCCAACCAAGGTGTTCTTATGCCAGCTTCTCACCTTCCCTTGTGCTAGCTTTCCGATGTGGGATCCTACCTTCAGAAGAGTTTAATTCCATCTCAAACACCTGCTGCCCCAACTTAGCAAAATAAATACCCCTTTTTGCTTGCAATGGGATTCGAACTCAGGCTCCCTTGTAACTTAATCTATACAGCTAGCCACTAGGCTGCTGCCTTCCTTGTTGTCCCAAAACATACACAACTAAATATAAGTCTATGGCCAAAGTCTAAGTTCCTTTAAAAAAAGAAATCAAAATGAAATGCAAGCGCCAAGACTTGAATCTTGGACCCCTTGCTTCCTTGTGTGACGCCACCACCTTGTCTCCTATGTGGCGCCATTTGCCACTAGACCACAACTGCTTTTGTGTCATTTTTCTCCATGTTTTATTCTTAAAGCCTACTTACTAACTCCCAGGGTTTTACTCACCTAAAACAAAAATTTTCCTACAGCCCAAGTTTGATCCCGGGACTTCATAGAAGCCCCCTAACCTTCCAAAATCACTCACCTAATAGGTCCAACTTGCATTAGTGACGTTCTCTTGTTCTCAAAATTTTTAAACGCTCCCACGTCCAAGGCCCAATGGGCCCAATTCTACTAGGCCGAAATTTGGGGTGTTAGAAATCTACCCCCTTAAAGAAATTTCGTTCTCGAAATTTCCAACTATATAATAGCTGCACAACACAGGTTACACCACCACTCTACCGCTGCGCACTCTGATTCTAATAACCCTATCACATTTTAACTAGAATTTGGAATTCCCTACACATGCTCAAAACACCTAACCATTAAAGCAGACAGATATCTCATGCGCAACCAATTTCTATATCCAAACATCATATCCAAACCAAACACACACAGAATAAATATAAAAAATACAGTCCAATACTTAAAGAAATCACCGTATTTCTAACTCACTGTATTTAATTGCTAAATAGACAAAAGTATTCAGAATACTTACGGATTTGGCGCCGGAGACTTGGTGTACCACACTTTCAGAAAACGGTCAACACAACATTTCAGAACTTCAAATCTTTTCAAGGCTTTTCGAAACAATACTTTCAGAAATTCAATTATAAAAACCCAATCCATAGCCAAGTTTTGCAACCTAGCTCTGATACCATTAAATGTAACACCCAAACCAGGCCTAGAAGTTAGGCCCGAATTTGGCGTGTCACATTCTTGTTTAAAAGCTTAAGTAAAATTCCAGTTACGTTAGTTTTATTCCCAAAACATTTTTTTCAGTTGCGGAAGCTAATTTTGAAAGTAATTGATTTACGAAAAGATTAAGTCGTAAAACCATTTTCAAAATATTGAGAAAACGTAGTGTTGTTTTAAAAACAGTTAACATTTCAGAAAACTACAATTTACTTCTAACATATATAAATTAAAGCAAAACCAATCCAAAATTTAAAGTGCGAAAACATTAAAAGGCCTTATTACAACCCAAATCAAAATATTTCAAAGTAGATAATCAAAACGGAAAACATAAGCAGTGTGTTGTCTTATCCGAATCCCTCGTAGCTCCGAACTATCTAAGACTAGGGATAAACTGCACAGTTAAAAATGGGGTGAGTTTATGAAAACTCAATATGTAATCCCCTTTCTAGAGAAACAGTCAGTACAGATCAGAGCATACATGGGCCAAGCCCACTACAATATCATTTGGGTCACAACCCATAACAGAATCAATTGGGCCTAGCCCAAACCAATAACAGGTCTCATAATAGATATGCAATAGTATGAGGATGCAACCCATCCCAAATCCAACCCTGCACTTCATTTCCCTTTCCAACCCTACACTCCTGTGGGGATATAAATATCAACCCACCCATCCCTACACTCCAAAGGTAGCACTAACAGCGGCACTACTCAAACGTTGCAGCAAGGCTGCTAAGCATATATATACGGTTCTAAGCCTTCAGCAGTGGTATTACAATTGGCACAAAGACATCAGTAACTCTATTATGTTCGGCACATAACCATCAGCGACGGTAATATAACAGGCACACAACCTTGGGTAATATATGATCGACACAGAGTCATCGATATATATGTTAGGCACATAGCTACGGGTAAATACGATTGGCATAAGGCCATAATCAAGATGGCATAGAGCCATATTTAGATTGGCATAGAGCCATATTCAGATTACGTGGCTTTAAGTCGTCCGTTGGTCCACAGTCGTCGTGCGACCTTAACAAATAAATTCTGGATCCACAGTCGTCATGCGACCCGTGCGACCCTATCAGAACTTCCTCTGTATCAATGTCCCAACCCCATGCACTATGTTGTGTATATCATGCTCAATCATTACACGTGTATGCAAAATCACCATGCTCAGTAACAGTCATTTCAACATATATTAACAGCATATCAGTCACACGCCCACAGTCAAGTCAGTTAAAACATAGTCATACGATCACAGTCAAATCAGTCATTTACCTATAAGGGCAAAACAGTCATTTACCCTATAAGGGTATTTCGGTAATCTTACCCTTCAATGGTATTTTGGTAATTCTACCCTACAGGGGTATTTCGATAATTCTACCTTATAGGGGTATTTCAGTAATTCTACCTTATAGGGGTATTCCGATAATTCTACCCTACAGGGGTATTTCGATAATTCTGCTCTATAAGGGTAGTTTGGTAATTTTCTAAACTGAGGGCATATCGATAATTTCACAAATCGAGGGTATTTCGATAATTTTACAAATCGAGGGTATTTTGATAATTTTACAAATCGAGGATATTTCGATAATTTCATAAATCGAGGATATTTCGATAATTTTGCAAATTGAGCGTATTTCAGTAATTTTGCAAACAAAGGGTATTTCGGTAATTTCATAAATCAGGGGTATTTAAGTAATTTCACAAATGAGGGGTGTTTCAGTAATTTGACAAACCAAGGGTATTTCAGTAATTCTGTATACCAAGGGTAATTCAGTAATTTTTTAATCGCTCAGAAGGTCTATAGTCGCCTCGAGCGACTTAAGTATTCTAAACAAAGATAATGATGTGAACGGGCTTAAGGCCCATTCTCGAACCAAATGGGTCCACACGCTCGTGTGGCCCATTTAGCCCAAATCTAGCCACAGATATGAGATTTACATAGACCAGTCCAATATCTACTACACAATCATATAATTTATTCATATGGGCCCGCGGGCCCATTGACCCCACATGGCCCAAACTTCTATGAAGTCGCGTGGCTACTATTGCCGTGTGACCAGCATTTCGGCATTTGCCACTCTACAGCTAGAGTAGTGCGAAATACACACCTGATAAGAATCTGGAGTTAATCCGCGCTCCGACGACTCTTGTGCCCAATTATGCCAGCTTCTCACCTTCCCTCGTGCTAGCTTTCCGATGTGGGATCCTACCTTCAGTAGAGTTTAATTCCATCTCAAACACTTGCCGCCCCAATTTAGCAAAATAAATATCCCCTTTTTGCTTGCAATGGGATTCGAACTCAGGCTCCCTTGTAACTTAATCCACGCCGCTAGCCACTAGACCACTCCCTTCCTTGTTGTCTTAAAACATGCGCAACTAAATATAAGTCTATGGCCAAAGTCTAAGTTCCTTTAAAAAAATAAATCAAAAAGAAATGCAAGCGCCAAGACTTGAATCTTGGACCCCTTGCTTCCATGTGTGATGCCACCACCTTTTCTCCTATGTGGCGCCATTTGCCACTAGACCACAACTGTTTTTGTGTCATTTTTCTCCATATTTTATTCTTAAAGCCTACTTACTAACTCCTAGGGTTTTACTCACCTAAAACCAAAATTTTTCTAAAGCCCAAGTTTGATCCCGGGACTTCATAGAAGCCCACTGACCTTCCAAAATCACTCACCTAATAGGTCCAACTTGCATTAGTGCCGTTCTCTCGTTCTCGAAATTTCCAACTATATAATAGCTGCACAACACAGGTTACACCACCACTCTACCGCTGCGCACTCTGATTCTAATATCCCTATCACATTTTAACTAAAATTTGGAATTCCCTACACATGCTCAAAACACCTAACCATTAAAGCAGACAGATATCTCATGCGCAACCAATTTCTATATCCAAACATCACATCCAAACCAAACACACACAGAATAAATATAAAAAATACGGTCCAATACTTAAAGAAATCACCGTATTTCTAACTCACTGTATTTTAATTCCTAAATAGACAAAAGTATTTAGAATACTTACGAATTCGGCGCCGGAGACTCGGTGTACCACACTTTCAGAAAACGGCCAACACAACATTTCAGAACTTCAAATCTTTTCAAGGCTTTTTGAAACAACACTTTCAGAAATTCAATTTTGAAAACCCAATCCACAGTCGAGTTTTGTAACCTGGCTCTGATACCATTAAATGTAACACCCCAAACCCGGCCTAAAAGTTAGGCGCGAATCTGGCGTGTCACATTCTTGTTTAAAAGCTTAAGTAAAATCCGAGTTACGTTAGTTTTATTCCCAAAACATTTTTTTCAGTTGCGGAAGCTAATTTTGAAAGTAATTGATTTACAAAAAGATTAAGTCGTAAAACCATTTTAAAAATATTGCAAAAACATAGTGTTGTTTTAAAAACGGTTAACTTTCGGAAAACTGCGATTTAGTTCTAACAGATATAGATTAAAATAAAACCAATCTAAAATTTAAAGAGCGGAAACTTCAAAAGGCCTTATTACAATCGAAATCAAAATATTTCAAAGTAGATAATCAAAACAGAACACATAAGCAGTGTGTGGTCTTCTCTGAGTCCCTCGTAGCTCCGAATTGTCTAAGGCTGGAGATTACCTGCAATTTTAAAAATGGGGTAAGTTTATGAAAACTCAGTATGTAATCCCCTTTCGAGAGTAACAGTCAGTACAGATCAGAGCATACGTGGGCCAAGCCCACTACAATATCATTTGGGTCACAACCCATAACTGAATCAATTGGGCCTAGCCCAAACCAATAACATATCTCATAACAAATATGCAATAGTATGAGGATGCATCCCATCCCAAATCCAACCCTGCACTCCATTTCCCTTTCCAACCCTACACTCCTGTGGGGATATAAATATCAACCCACCCATCCCTACACTCCAAAGGTAGCACCAATAGCGGCACTACTCAAACGTTGCAACAAGGTTGTTAAGCATATATATACGACTCTAAGCCTTCAGTAGTGGTATTACAATTGGCACAAAGCCATCAGTAACTGTATTATGTTTGGCACATAGCAATCAGTGACGGTAATATAATCGGCACATAGCCTTGGGTAATATATGATCGACACAGAGTCATCGATATAAATGTTAGGCACATATCCACGAGTAAATATGATTGCCACAAAGCCATAATCAGGATGGCACAAAGCCATATTTAGGTTGGCAAAGAGCCATATTCAGATTACGCGGCTTTAAGCCGTCTGTTGGTCCACAGTCGCCGTGTGCCCTTAACAAATAAATACTGGATCCACAATCATCATGCGACCTGTGCGACCCTATCAGAACTTCCTCTGTATCAATGTCCCAACCCTATGCAATATGTCATGTATATCATGCTCAATCATTACACATGTATGAAAAATGGCCATGCTCAGTAATAGTCATTTCAACAAATATTAACAGCTTATCAGTCACACGCCCACAGTCAAGTCAGTTAAAACACAGTCATACGATCACAGTCAAATCAGTCATTTACCCTGTAAGGGTATTTCGGTAATCTTACCCTTCAATGGTATTTTGGTAATTCTACCCTACAGGGGTATTTCGGTAATTCTACCCTATAGGGGTATTTTAGTAATTCTACCTTGTAGGGGTATTCCGATAATTCTACCCTACAGGGGTATTTCGAAAATAAATATCCCCTTTTTGCTTGCAATGGGATTCGAACTCAGGCTCCCTTGTAACTTAATCCACGCCGCTAGCCACTAGACCACTCCCTTCCTTGTTGTCTTAAAACATGCGCAACTAAATATAAGTCTATGGCCAAAGTCTAAGTTCCTTTAAAAAAATAAATCAAAATGAAATGCATGCGCCAAGACTTGAATCTTGGACCCCTTGCTTCCATGTGTGACGCCACCACCTTGTCTTCTATGTGGCGCCATTTGCCACTAGACCACAACTGCTTTTGTATCATTTTTCTCCATATTTTATTCTTAAAGCCTACTTACTAACTCCTAGGGTTTTACTCACCTAAAACCAAAATTTTTCTAAAGCCCAAGTTTGATCCCGGGACTTCATAGAAGCCCACTGACCTTCCAAAATCACTCACCTAATAGGTCCAACTTGCATTAGTGCCGTTCTCTCGTTCTCGAAATTTCCAACTATATAATAGCTGCACAACACAGGTTACACCACCACTCTGCCGCTGCGCACTCTGATTCTAATAACCCTATCACATTTTAACTAGAATTTGGAATTCCCTACACATGCTCAAAACACCTAACCATTAAAGCAGACAGATATCTCATGCGCAACCAATTTCTATATCCAAACATCACATCCAAACCAAACACACACAGAATAAATATAAAAAATACAGTCCAATACTTAAAGAAATCACCGTATTTCTAACTCACTGTATTTAAATTCCTAAATAGACAATAGTATTCAGAATACTTACGAATTCGGGGCCGGAGACTTGGTGTACCACACTTTCAGAAAAAGGTCAACACAACATTTCAGAACTTCAAATCTTTTCAAGGCTTTTTGAAACAACACTTTCAGAAATTCAATTTTGAAAACCCAATCCACAGTCGAGTTTTGCAACCTTGCTCTGATACCATTAAATGTAACACCCCAAATCTGGCCTAAATGTTAAGTCCGAATCTGGCATGTCACATTCTTGTTTAAAAGCTTAAGTAAAATCCGAGTTACATTAGTTTTATTCTCAAAACATTTTTTTCAGTTGCAGAAGCGAATTTTGAAAGTAATTGATTTACAAAAAGATTAAGTCGTAAAACCATTTTAAAAATATTGCAAAAACGTAGTGTTGTTTTAAAAACGGTTAACATTTCAAAAAACAGCGATTTAGTTCTAACAGATATAGATTAAAATAAAACCAATCTAAAATTTAAAGAGCGAAAACTTCAAAAGGCCTTATTACAATCGAAATCAAAATATTTCAAAGTAGATAATCAAAACAGAACACATAAGCAGTGTGTGGTCTTCCCTGAGTCCCTCGTAGCTCCGAATTGTCTAAGGTTGGGGATTACCTGCAATTTTAAAAATGGGGTAAGTTTATGAAAACTCAGTATGTAATCCCCTTTCGAGAGTAACAATCGAGACAGATCGTAGCATCGTAGGCCAAGCCCACTACAATATCATTTGGGTCACAACCCATAACTGAATCAATTGGGCCTAGCCCAAACCAATAACATATCTCATAACAAATATGCAATAGTATGAGGATGCATCCCATCCCAAATCCAACCCTGCACTCCATTTCCCTTTCCAACCCTACACTCATGTGGGGATATAAATATCAACCCACCCATCCCTACACTCCTAAGGTAGCACCAACAGCGGCACTATTCAAACGTTCCAACAAGGTTGTTAAGCAGATATATACGACTCTAAGCCTTCAGCAGTGGTATTACAATTGGCACAAAGCCATCAGTAACTGTATTATGTTTGGCACATAGCAATCAGTGACGGTAATATAATCGGCACACAGCCTTGGGTAATATATGATCGATACAGAGTCATCGATATAAATATTAGGCACATAGCCACGAGTAAATATGATTGGCACAAAGCCATAATCAGGATGGCACAAAGCCATATTTAGGTTGGCAAAGAGCCATATTCAGATTACGCGGCTTTAAGTCGTCTGTTGGTCCACAGTCGCCGTGTGACCTTAACAAATAAATCTTTGGATCCACGATGCGTGCGTGCGGCGATGCGACCTATCGAAACTTCCTCTGTATAAATGTCCCAACCCTATGCAATATGTCATGTATATCATGCTCAATCATTACACGTGTATGCAAAATGGCCATGCTCAGTAATAGTCATTTCAACAAATATTAACAGCTTATCAGTCACACGCCCACAGTCAAGTCAGTTAAAACACAGTCATACGATCACAGTCAAATCAGTTATTTACCCATAAGGGCAAGACAGTCATTTACCCTATAAGGGTATTTCGGTAATTCTACACTACAGGGGTATTTCGATAATTATACCCTACAGGGGTATTTCGGTAATTCTACCCTATAAGGGTATTTCAATAATTCTACCTTTTAAGGGTATTCCGATAATTCTACCCTACAGGGGTATTTCGATAATTCAACCCTATAGGGGTATTTTGGTAATTTTCTAAACTGAAGGTATATTGGTAATTTCACAAATCGAGGGTATTTCGATTATTTTGCAAATCGAGGGTATTTCTATAATTTTGTAAACCGAGGGTATTTTAATAATTTTTCAAATTTAGGGTATTTAAGTAATTTTACAAACCGAGGTATTTCGGTAATTTCATAAATCAAAGGGTATTTCAGTAATTTCACAAATCAGGGGTATTTTAGTAACTCTTTAAACCAAGAGAAATTCAAAAATTTTTTCAACCCCTCAGAATGTCTATAGTCGCCTCGAGCGACTCAAGTATTCTAAACAGAGATAATGATGGAAATGGGCCAAAGGCCCGTTCTCGGCCCAAGTGGGCCACACGCTGGTGTGGCCCATTTAGCCCAAATCTAGCCATAGATATGAGATTTACATAGACCAGTCCAATATCTACTACACAATCATACAATTTATTCATATGGGCCCACGGGTCCATCGGCCCCATATGGTCCATTTCGGCCCAGCGAGGCCCAAACAACCTAACAGTCATTTCAACACATATTAACAACGTATCAGTCACACGCCCACAGTCAAGTCAGTTAAAACACAGTCATACGATCACAGTCAAATCAGTCATTTACCCATAAGGGCAAAACAGTCATTTAACCTATAAGGGTATTTTGGTAATCTTACCCTTCAATGGTATTTTGGTAATTCTACCCTACAGGGGTATTTCGGTAATTCTACTCTATAGGGGTATTTCAGTAATTCTACCCTATAGGGGTATTTCGATAATTCTACGTTATAGGGGTATTTCGGTAATTCTACCCTACAGGGTATTTCGATAATTTTACCTTATAGGGGTATTTCGGTAATTTTCCAAACTGAGGGTATTTCGATAATTTTGCAAATCGAGGGTATTTAGATAATTTCACAAATCAAGGGTATTTTGGTAATTTTGCAAACCGTGGGTATTTCGATAATTTCACAAATCAAAGGTATTTTGATAATATTACAAATCGGGGGTTTTTCGTTAATTTTAAAAATCAGGGGTATTTTTATAATTTCACAAATCAGGGGTATTTCTATAATTTTACAAATCAGGGGTATTTCGGTAATTTTAGAAACCAAGGGTATTTCAGTAATTCTGTAAACTAAGGGTATTTCAGTAATTTTGTCGACCCTTCAGAAGGTCTATAGTCGCCTCGACCGACTCAAGTATTCTAAATAGAGATAATGAAGCGAATGGCCTAAGGCCCATTTAGCCCAAATCTAGCCGCAGATATGAGATTTACATAAACCAGTCCAATATCTACTACACAATAATACAATTTATTCATATGGGCCCACGGGCCCATTAACCCCACATGGCCCATCGAGGCCCAAACAACCTAACCCAAAAGATTACTCTCGATGGCCTCAACTATCGTGTCGAGCCCCCCACACGCAGTGCGCCGCGCGCTCACAGTATACCATTGCCGTGTGACCTGCATTTCAAAGATTTGCCGCTTCTGCTAGAGTAGTGCGAAATACACACCTGATAGGAATCTGGAGTTAATCCGCGCTCCCACCACTCCTGTCCCCAAACGCCAACCAAGGTGTCCTTATGCCAGCTTCTCACCTTCCCTCATGCTAGCTTCCCGATGTTGGATTCTACCTTCAGCAAAGTTTAATTCCATATCACACTTGCCGCCCTAACTTAGCAAAATAAATATCCCCTTTTTGCTTGCAATGGGATTTGAACTCAGGCTCCCTTGTAACTTAATCCACGCCGCTAGTAACTAGGCCACTCCCTTCCTTGTTGTCTTAAAACATGCACCACTAAATATAAGTCTATGGCCAAAGTCTAAGTTCTTTTAAAAGAAGAAATCAAAATGAAATGCAAGCACCAAGACTTGAACCTTGGACCCATTGCTTCCTTGTGTGATGTCACCACATTGTCTCCTATGTGGCGCCATTTGCCACTAGACCACAACTCTTTTTGTGTTATTTTTCCCCATATTTTATTCTTAAAGCCTACTTACTAACTCCCAGGGTTTTACTCACCTAAAACCAAAATTTTCCTAAAGCCCAAGTTTGATCCCGAGACTTCATAGAAGCCCCCTAACCTTCCAA
The DNA here is from genome assembly GCA_025503065.1 of Gossypium bickii. Taxonomy (NCBI): domain Eukaryota; kingdom Viridiplantae; phylum Streptophyta; class Magnoliopsida; order Malvales; family Malvaceae; genus Gossypium; species Gossypium bickii. The sequence continues at coordinate 99,261,571 of CP106711.1, read as the reverse complement.
AATCACTCACCTAATATGTCCAACTTGTATTAGTGTCGTTCTCTCGTTCTCAAACATTTTAAATGCTCCCACGCCCAAGGCCTAATGGGCCCAATTCTACTAGGCCGAAATTCGGGGCGTTACAAATCCCCTATCATGCAAGAATGGTTTGGGCTCGAGCCCTGATTCTCAGAATAAAGACAAAGTGTGGCCTTAGCCTAATACAAGAATAAAGAGTGTGGGCCTAAGCCCTATACAATATTAGTATGGTGCAAGTACGCAAACCCACCCCAATCCAGCCAGTACACCACCAGTACCAACCCAACACACCACGTGGGGACAAAGTCGACCCACCCAACGCACACACCAATATTGCAGCATAGCTGCCAGTAATAATAATGCTGCAGAGCTGCTAGTAACAGTATATGTGGCAAAGCCACCAGTAACAATAATTGTGGCAGAGCCACCAGTAACAGTACTTCCTCCATACAGAATCCCAACCCCATGCAGTATGCCATGTCATCAATATTTCGTGTATGCAATATGTCCTACTCAGTACAGTCATACAGTACATACTTTCATCTGTCAACCTACCTCTAGAGGTAAAATAGTCATTTTCATGCATTAAGGGTAAAATAGTAATTTTATCCCTTAGGGGTATTTTGGTTATTTTACCTACCTTAGGGTCTCAATACAGTTAACGACCTTTCAAGGCCTACAGTCGCCTCGAGCGACACAGATAATCCATTTGGTCAAAACAGTGTAATGGGCTCAAAGCCCAATATTCAGCCCAAATGGGCCCACAAGCTCGTGTGGCCCATTTGGCCCAAATTCAATCATAGTTATGTGATCTACATAGCCCAATCCAGTTTCTGCCACTTTTCCTAAATTTTATCCATGTAGGGCCCACAAGCCTATTTGGCCTACAAGGCCCATTTCAGCCCAACGAGGCCCATAACGGCCCAAGTGCACGAGAACACTTGTAGTGGCCTCTTTAATCTACCGCCCACGGTTGTGGGCTCGATTTTACCACACGAGCGATCGCACGCTCGTGAGGCCTCAATGCCGAAGTTTTGGATTTTGCCGATTCATAACGAAGATAGTGTGATTACACACCTTTTTACTGAGTCGTTCCAAGATCTACGAGCACCCAACCTAGATTCATCAAGATCCAATGTTAGTCCTTAATTGTTAGAGTAACATCCTCTTAATAGCACTTAATTCGAAATACCCCTCTTACATTGATTGAATGAGGGTGACCTTAATCTCTCAACGAACGCTGTTCAGAAACGATTACCCACATTTGCTGCTTTCCTAAAGTACAGCCAATGATCGATTAGTAAGTGGTATAGCATATTAGGCCAACCCCAAAACATGAGATAACCTTATCACCTTACCGGACATTTTGAGAACGAAAGTGTGCCACCTCCAAATCGTTCACACTTCACCACCCTTGAGGAAGACCTTGGAACCGCAATGAGCGCAATACGTGAAGAATGAGATAACAATCGGTTAATGGGGTTTATTCGATTTTGGAAAAGAAAGGAAGAGAATAGATGCATTCAGTTTTAAAAGTAAAGCGGAGGATGGATTTTGAACACTTACCGTTTGTCAAAGCCATTGCCGAATCGAAATAGAGAAGGACAGCACCTGGGTTTCAGCCCAAGTAAGAAGAGAAACCAAATCAAGAAGGGAAGAGGGGGACTTCCGATCACACCCTACCAAATGTCAAAAAAGAAAAAGAAACACAAGGGGGAGGCAAAGAAGGGGTTCGACTGAAACAATAAGCCAAATAAATGAAAAAGAAGTAGACCGAAACTTGAAAAGAACAGAGGAGAGGGGAGTTTCGGTAGAGGTTGATACAAGAGAAAGAAAGAAATGGTCAATTGTAAGAGAAAGAACAACAAGAACTGAACAACAAAGATGCACGAGTGGTAAGTTGCACTTTCAGCACTTGAGAGAAAATTAAGAAACAGGAATTAGAAGTCCAAAAACCGGTGACAAAATTGACCAAAATGAGGGGAAAAAAAAACCCCTCAGCCGAAATTCCTAGGCTCCCCTATACCCATTCGGCACCAACACTCTCACACACTCCAACTTCCTGGATTAACTCCACCAATCTTTTTCCATAATCCTCTCCATGATTTGCTCTTAAAATCCCTCCATGACCAATTCAAACTCCTCTCATCCATCAGACTTCCACTACAACACAAACTCTAGCCGTCCTAGCTGTAAAAATAAATGCCCCTATACTGCGCCAACACTCGAACCTCAGACCCTTGCCATCCTTGTAACTCCACAACCACTGCACCAATAGGCTTTTTGTGACTTAAGGTAAGCACAATAATTAATAAGACCTAGGTGCTAGCGTCCAGGTCCTTTTAAGAGCAAAATTTAAAAATTCTGCAAAAGCCAAGACTTGAACCCAAGCTTCTCACACACCCTCATACACACCCAAATCAATTAACAATTAGAGCAAACAACAATATGTGTCTAAACATGAAAAATTAAAGTCCCTAAATTTTTGGGGCGTTACAACTCTACCCCCTAAAAAATTTTAGCCTCGAAATTTACCTGGTCAGAATAGGTTAGGGTATTGTTGTCGCATCGCCTCCCCAGGTTCCCACGTGGCTTCCTCGGTACCATGATTTCGCCAAAGCACTTTAACCAGTGGGATCGATTTCTTCCTTAGTACCTTAACCTCACGGTCCAATATCTGTACTGTTTCTTCCTCGAAGGACAGATCTAACCTAACTTTAATCCCCTTGACTGGTACTATATGTGTGGGATCAGAGCAATAACGCCTCAACATGGAGACATGGAACACATCGTCAATCCGGTCTAATTCTGGAGGCAACTCAAGTTCATAGGCGACTGGTCCCACACGTTTCAGTATACAGTAAGGCCCAATGAACCTAGGGCTAAGCTTACCCTTCCGTCCTAACCTTAATACCTTATTCCATGGAGAGACCTTGAGAAATATGAAATCCCCCATAGAATACTTAATCTCTTGGTGTTTAAGATCTGCGTATGAATTCTGCCTATCAGATGCTTCCTTCAACCGGTCTCGAATTAATATTACCTTGTCTTCGATATCAAAAACTAACTCTCACCCCAAAACTCGCCGCTCGCCCAGTTCAGTCCAATACGTCGGAGTACAACACCTACGACCATACAACGGCTCATACGGTGCCATTTGAATACTGGATTGATAGTTGTTATTATATGCGAACTCTGCCAGTGGCAAAAGGTCTTCCCAACTGCCCTAGAAATCAATAACACAGCTTCTTAACATGTCCTCCAGTATCTGAATCACCCTCTCTGACTGACCATCTGTCTAAGGATGGAACGCAGTACTGAACTCCAACCTAGTACCCAAAGCATAGTGTAACTTCTTCTAGAACCGAGATGTGAATCGAGGGTCTCTGTCAGATATGATGGAAACCGGTACCCCATGCAGTCTCACAATCTCAGCCACATACAACTTTGCCAGCTTCTGGAACGAGTAATCTGTATGGACTGGTATAAAATAGGCAGATTTAGTCAACTGGTCTACAATAGCCCATACCGAATCCGTTTAAGTAGGCGTTAGGGGCAGCCCACTTACAAAATCCATGGTTACTCTTTCCCACTTCCAAAGTGGAATTTTAACTGGCTGCAGTAACCCTGAAGGCAGTTGATGCTGAGCTTTAACTTGCTGGCATGTCAAGCACTTACCCACAAAATCAATAACTTCGCGTTTCAGTCCTGGCCACCAGTATAACTCACGAAGATCTCGATATAACTTGTTTCCGCCAGGATGCATAGCATATAGACTACTATGCGCCTCTCGCAGTATAGACTGTCTTAGATCAGAATCCCTTGGTACACAAACTCTCCCACGGAAACACAATACTCATTCGTTATACAGCCCAAAATTCGAAGTTTCCCCCTTCTCCACCTGTCGAAAATGAGGAACCAGTGACTCATCCAACAACTGTTTCCCTTTAATTTACTCAGTCCATATCAGTCTCACTTGAAGCTCAGCTAACAAGCTACCATAATCATACAAGCTGAGACGAGCAAACATTGCTCTCAAATCAGATACAATCCTATGGCTCAATGCGTCAGCTACCACGTTATCCTTACCAGGGTGATACTCAATCGAGCAGTCATAATCCTTAAGCATCTCCATCCATCTTTGCTGCCTAAGATTCAGCTCTTTCTGAGTGAGAAGGTACTTGAGGCTCTTGTGACCAGTGTAGATAATACACTTCTCGCCATATAAATAATGCCTCTAAATTTTTAGTGCGAATATCACCGTGGCTAACTCCAAGTCATGAGTTGGGTAATTCACCTCGTGAGGCTTAAGCTAACGGTACGCATAAGCCACCACCTTACCCTCCTGCATCAGTACACAGCCCAATCAAATGTGTGATACATCACTGTAGACAGTGAATTCCTTCCCAGACTCTGGCTGTATCAAGACAGGGGCCTCAGTCAGAACTTTCTTCAGTTTCTTAAAACTCTCTTACTTCTTATCAGTCCAATTGAATGGTACCCCTTTATGTAGCAACTTTGTCATAGGTGCAGCAATCACAGAAAACCCCTCTACAAAACATCTGTAACACCCTGCCAGACCTAAAAAGCTTTGAATCTTAGATATAGTCTTAGGTGGTTTCCAATCCAGTACGGCTTTAATTTTTCGAGGATCCATCCTAATCCCCTCGGCAGACACCACGTGACCCAAAAATGTCACTTCTCGCAGCCAGAACTCACACTTGCTGAACTTAGCATACAGTTGCTTCTCCCTTAAAATCTGTAGAAAAATTCGGAGATGTGCATCATGTTCATTCTCAGTTCTTAAATACACCAATATATCGTCTATAAATACCACCATGAACCGATCCAGATAGGGCTAGAATACTCGGTTCATCAGGACCATGAAAGCAGCTGGTGCATTCGTCAACCCAAACGACATCACTAGGAACTCGTAATGATCGTACGGAGTCCTAAACATGGTCTTATACCCATCAGCCTCCTTTACTCTAAGCTGATGGTACCCAGAGCGAAGATCTATTTTGGAGAAAACTGAACCTCCTCACAGCTGATCAAAAAGATCGTCAATTCTTTACAAGGGATACTTGTTCTTGGTAGTCAGTTTGTTTAACTGCTGATAATTGATGCACATACACATGAATCCATCTTTTTTCTTCACAAACAACACTAGTGCTCCCCACAAAAATAAACTCAATCAAATGAATCCTCGGTCCAGAAGCTCTTGAATTTGAGCCTTTAACTCGACCAGTTCCTTCGGTGCCATCCTATATGGGGCGATGGACACTGGAGCTGTTCCAGGTAAGAGCTCAATACCAAATTTGACTTCGCAGTTCGGAGGCAACTTAGGGAGCTCATTAGGAAATACATCCGAAAAATCCTTAACAGTTTTAATATCTCTGACAGAAGGACCTTCAGAATCAGAAATACTAACATAGGCTAAAAACGACTCACAGCCCTTTCGAACCAGTTTCTCATCCCTTAATGCTGAGATCACGTTAGACAAATAATTCCTTCACTCCCCAATCACAACCACCTCCTCATCCTCAATAGTCTTCAACACCATACGCTTAATAGCACAGTCCAAACTGGCTCGGTGCTTCACCAGCCAATCCATACCCAAAATAAGGTCGAATTCACCAAACAGCAGTTCCATCAATTCCGCTGGAAAAATTACTCCTTGGACCTCAAGGGGCACATCTCTAAATAACTTATTTACCTTAACCCACTATACCAGTGGACTTATCACAGTCATCTCACTAACAGTATTTTTGAACCGAATACCCAAAGTTCCTGAAACAGTACATGCAACATAAGAATGTGTAGACCCAATATCAATTAAAGTAGTGTAGGGTACATTGTAAATTAGAAACGTACCGGTTATGGCGTCAGGGGCGTCATCTTCATCTTGGAGACGAGCAACATATACCAGAGCTAGCTGCCTGGCTATAGTGTTACCAGTACCTCTTCCTAGGGTTTCACAACCTTGTCCCATACCGTTTCCACCTCTGGCCTGCCCACAGCCTCTCAGTGGCTGCTGACCACCTCTCACTGGCTGAACATGACCCAGTTCTACAGCTTGCATCTGAACCGACCTCTGGGGACAATCCTTAAATTGATGATCCATGGACCCACATCTGAAGCACACCCCAATCCTCTTCCAGCACTCACCCTAGTGAGATCTCCCACAATCATCGTAAGGTTGCGGTCTAGTAATAGCAACAGGAACTCCAGTCTAAACCAGCCCATCAAACCTGGCCTTCTTAATAGGCCTCCCAAAAGAACTTAAGGGCCCAAAATCCCTTATTTTCGCCCTTATCTTTTTCATGATTCTGGCGCTCTGAGCGCTTCACCTCTTCAGCAATCTTTGCTTTTTCCACAAGAGAAGCAAAATCTAGCTCCCTCTGTGGAGCTATCAATACCCTTAGCTCATCCCAAAGACCATCCTTAAAACGCACACAGCGCTGATACTCAGTTGCTACTATCCCTCCAGCATACCGACTCAACCGCAAGAATTCTGCCTCATATTCTGCAACTATCTTACTCTCCTGGGTCAGGCTTAGAAATTCTTTTTGTCGGGCTTCCACATAACTTGCACCTACATATTTCCCTTGTAAGGCCGCCTTAAAGAAATCCCATGTTAACCGGTCGGCCTGCGTACCCTCTCTCACGGTAAGCCACCATTGGTAGCCCTCATCTCGCAGTAAGGATACTACCTCTTTTAATTTTTGCTCCGTAGTACAGTCAAGGTCGTCTATTATTCATTCAGTCGCCTCTAACCAGTACTCCACTACATTTGGGGCTACTCTAGAAATACCCTTAAAAATTTCCGCTCCATTAGATCGGAGTCGCTCTGAAATTGACCCTCGGCCCACTGTTCCAAACTAGCTCCAGCAACCCTCTCTAAAACGTGAAGCATCACTTGGGATAGAGCATCATCCCCAGCTGCTCAGTCATAAGACCCCATCTCAATTACTGGTAAGGCTGGTGCTTCCCCAGCAAGCATATGGCCTGATGCCGACAATCTAGCCCGAGCAGTTCCTCGGCCTCTACCGCGGCCCCGTGTACCCCTTCCCTGAGTACCTCTTATGCTCATTTCGATATGCACTTTATCTGATTAAAAAATCCTATCCATCAGATTATAATTTTAGTAATAATTAACAAATGTCTTATGAAAAGCAGTCATTAGGGGTTTGTTTTTGCAGATTGAGGTCTCACTACAGTTTTGAGTCTCCTACGGTCTCAGTTTCCTCGATCTAGACTTTTACAGTATAACAATAATCATATTCAAAGAACTTACAGATTTGGTGTCGGAGACTCGATCTACCACACTTGTATATCTTTCGAAAACATTTTAAATCTTTAAAATCTACTTTTAAGAAAGCTTTTCAAACCCATTCCACAGGCGAATTTTGCAATCGGGCTCTGATAGCACTAAATGTAACACCCCAAACCTGGCCTAGATATTACGGCCGAATCTGGAGTGTCACATCGAAGTGTTTTTCGAAATCAAAGTTCAATGGGAGAAATCGTTCAAGATAAAATCCATTTAGTTTTTATTTCTTGGGAATAAATTGGTAAGTTACAAAAACCAACACTTAATAAAATGATTACCATGTTTGTTACTGTTGGTTCAAATTCGCGGAAGCTACTCTATTTTCAGTTATCTTGAAGTTGAAAATATGTGTTTGCCTTATAAAACAGTTATTAGTTGTGAAAACTTGTTTGTATCCGTTTGGCAGTTCAAAATAAGAAATTAAAAACCCAATTAAAAGAAATTAAAAACCACCAGAGCCCTTATTACAAGCATATCAACCCAATATAAAATATTTAAATGATTATGTTTAAAAAAACATCCTTGATCGTGTGGCCCCCTCCGAGTCCCTCGCAGCTCCAAATCACTTAAGACTGGGGATTACCTGTACAGTTAAAAGAAAAGGGTGAGTTACGAGAACTCAGTATGTAATCCCCTATCATGGAGTAACAGTCTAGGCCTGAGCCCTGTTCAGTAACAGTATAGTGTGGGCCTTAGCCGAATACGATAACATTATGGGCCTAAGCCCGATACAATATCAGTATGGTGCAAGTATGCAGACCCACCCTAATCCAGCTAGCACACCACCCGTACCAACCCAACACACCACGTGGGGACAAAGTCGACCCACCCAGCCCACACACCAATATTGCAACATAGCTGTCAGTAATAATAACGCAGCAAAGCTGCCAGTAACAGTATATGTGGCAAAGCCACCAGTAACAATAATTGTGGTAGAGCCACCAGTATTAGTATGTGTGGCAGAGCCACCAGTAACAGTACTTCCTCCATACAGAATCTCAACCCCATGCAGTATGCCATGTCATCAATATTTCGTGTATGCAATATGTCCTACTCAATACAGTCATACAGTACATACTTTCATCTATCAACCTACCTCTAGGGGTAAAATAGTCATTTTCATGCATTAGGGGTAAAACGGTAATTTTACCTCTTAGAGGTATTTTGGTCATTTTACCTACCTTGGGGTTTCGGTTCAGTTAACAACCTTTCCAAAGGCCTACAGTCGCCTCGAGTGACACAGATAATCTATTTGGTCAAAACAGTGTAAATGAGTTCAAAGCCCAATATTAGGCCCAAATGGGCCCACACGCTCGTGTGGCTCATTTGGCCCAAATTCAATCACATTTATGTGATCTACATAGTCCAATCTAGTTTCTGCCAATTTTCATAAATTTTATCCGTGTGGGGCCCACTAGCCTATTTGGCCCACACGGCCCAATAAGGCCCATAACGGACCAAATGCACGAAAACACTCGTAGTGGCCTCTTCAGTCTACCACCCATGGTTGTGGGCTCAATTTTACCACACAAGCGATCGCACGCTCGTGAGGCCTCAATGCCGAAGTTTTGGCTTTTCGGCTTTTGCATATTCATAGCAAAGATAGTGTGATTACACACCTTTTTACAGAGTCATTCCAAGATCTACGAGCACCCAACCTAGATTCGTCGAGATCCAATGTTAGTCCTTAATTGTTAGGGTAACATCCTCTTAATAGCACTTAATTCGAAATACCCCTCTTACCTTGATTGAGTGAGGGTGACCTTAATCCCTCAACGAACGCTGTTCAGAAACAATTACTCCCCTTCGCTGCTTTCCTAAAGTACAGCCAAGAATCGATTAGTAAGTGGTAGGGCATATTAGGCCAACCCCAAAACATGAGATAACCTTATCACCTTACCAAACGTTCTGAGAATGAAAGTGTGACTCCTTCAAACCGTTCACACTTCACCACCCTTGAGGAAGACCCTGGAATCGCAATAAGCGCAGTACATGAAGAATGAGATAACAATCGGTTAATGGGGTTTATTCAGTTTTGGAAAAGAAAGGAAGAGAATAGATGCATTCAGTTTTAAAAGTAAAGCAGAGGATGGATTTTGAACACTTACCATTTGTCAGAGCCGTTGCCGAATCGAAATAGAGAGGGATGAAGACTGGTTTCAAATTTCAAGTAAGAAGAGAAACCAAATCAAGAAGGGAAGAGAGGGACTTCCGATCACACCCTACCAAATGTCGAAAAAGAAAAAAAAACACAAGGGGGAGGAAAAGAGGGGGTTCGGCTAAAACAATAAGCCAAAGAAATGAAAAGGAAGTAGACTGAAACTTGAAAAGAACAGAGGAGAAGGGAGTTTCAGCAGAGGTTAATACAAGAGAAAGAAATGAATGGTCAATTGCAAGAGAAAGAACAACAGGAATTGAACAAAAAAGATGCTCGAGTGGTAAGATGCACTTTTGGCACTAGAGAGAAAAGGAAGAAAGAGGAATTATAAGTCCAAAAATCGGTGACAAAATTGACCAAAATGAGGGAAAAAACCCCTTAGCCGAAATTCCTAGGCTCCTCTATACCCATTCGGCACCAACATTCCCACACACTCTAACTTTATTGATTCACTCTACCAATCTTTCCATAATCCTCTCCATGATTTGCTCCTAAAATCCCTCCATGACCAATTCAAACTCCTTTCATCCATCAGACTTCCATTGCAACACAAACTCTAGCCGTCCTAGCTGCAAAAATAAATGCCCCCTATACTACGCCAACACTCAAACCTCAGGCCCCTTGCCATCCTTGTAACGCCACAACCACTGCACCAATAGGCTTTTTTTGACTTAAGGTAACCACAATAATTAATAAGACCTAGGTGCTAGCATCTAGGTCCTTCTAAGAGCAAAATTTAAAAATTCTGCAAAAGCCAAGACTTGAACCCAGGCTTCTCACACACCCCCATAGACACCCAAATCACTTAACCATTAAAACAAACAATAAATTTGTGTCTAAACATGAAAAATTAAAGTCCCTAAATTTTTGGGGCGTTACATAAATTATTGTTAATTAATTATGAAACGGGGCTTAGTTGAGCTGAACCGAGAAAATTGATCCAACCGAGCACTGCGCAGCCTAAAACCGTCCCACATGCTGACCCAATAAGCTTGCTTGGCTGATTATTTATCTTGCGAAATGGTCCTTGAAGACTCCTTCAAATTGCATTCAAACCCCTCCATTATTTATGCATTTCTAGATTTGCCCCTATCTTAAAAATAGCATGTTTGAAATCTTCAAACATGCCACATGTGTGGCCAGCCATGGGGGGAGTCTTTGGTTGCTGATTTTGGCTATTTTTAGTAACCCTCTCAACCTATAAATACCCCCCTTAGATGATCACTTCAAACACACCTCAACTTTCTCATCTCTTCTCTTCTCTCTCAATTTTCTCTCTTCATTTCCCATCTATTTTTATGTATTCTCTTGCCAATTTCACCTCTTGAAAAAGAGTCATTCATCCACCATTTGGAGCAGCATTAAAGTGTTTGTATCAGCTTTGGTTCCACAAAAACAAACGGAGAAGGAAGAGTGGAGCAAACCAGTTAAGCCACGGAGAAACACCAGATTTGATTCTTGTTCCCTATCCTTTTAATTCTTGTTGTTGTTATGATGAACATGTCTATGAATATTTGTGATGTTTAAATATTTAATTTAATTGATATGGCTTAAATTTAATTCGTGTTAGATTGATTGCATTTCGTCTACTTAATTTATTAAATTTTTTTGTGTCCTCGGTAAGATATTTGATTAAGTAAAACCATGACTAAGTTATTCTTGCATTACAATTGTAAGGTAACTAATGAAGTAATTAGTTAAACGGATTGAAATTGTAATTAATTGACGCGATACTCAACCAGTGCATGTTTAATCATCTAAGGTAGCTGAGGGTTAAATTAGCAACGGTATCTAATGGTACATTTGCCTTGCATAAATTACAAGATTATTGTGATTAAACTGTTTCAAGGTAGAAATACATTGTTACCTCACGTAATCTTTTATGTGCTTATGAGATTGAATTAATTGTTTGAATTGGCATAGAGATGTGTACAAGAGATTATTTTAATTTCATAAGTATATATGTGCATTAACACATTTGCCTATTAAAATTTGTTTAATCGATTGAATTGACATAGAAATATAGTCAAGAGATGAATGGATATTGGTAGGTGAGTATGTTCATAAGTTAGCAAATTACCGAGTTGCCGGAATTTATTCGTAACAACATAAACATGAGTTTAATAATTCTAAGTTAAGAAATGTAATTAATCTAGCACAATTATGTCATCTTGATTAAAATCATCTTTTGAAATTATGCAATGGAACTTGGTTTTATTTTATTTGTTTTTCATAGTTAAAATCCTAGTTTATATGTAATACCCCCTAACCCTTATCCATCGTTGGTACAGGGTTACGAAGCATTACCAGACTTAACAGAACAAATACAAACAATTACATAATAATTTATCATACACATCATAATTTAATCCTAATGTTCCTTTATTGAGCCCTCCAGGCCCAAATCATGTGTTGGAAACAAATCGAGACTTAATTGGAAGTCTAGAAAATTTTTCGTGAAATTTCAAAAATATTTTCCTAAGTATAGAGCTCACACGCTTGTGTGGTCTAGGGACACGCCCGTGTGACCCTAAACACACCTGTGCCTCAGGTCGTGTCTAACCTTGTGTAACTCTCTGACTTAAACAAAAAGTGCAGTTTTTACACGGCCGAAACACATGTCGTGTGCTAGGCCGTGTTCCTCACACGGCTAAGACACACGCCCGTGTCTCTCCGGTGTGGTAATACCTAAGCATTCAGTTTTAAAATTTTTAAGATGCAGGAGACACACGGCCTAACCACATGCCCATGTGTAAGGCATTGTCTCACACGGTCTGGTCATACACCTGTGTGCCAGGCCATGTGGACTCAAAATGAGCATTAAACATCAAGTTTAACAACCCTGCAAATCTTGAACAACAAGAAACTCAAAATCCAATTGTTCAACCAATCCAAAACACATTCAAATACCTCTAAGACATGCCAATTTCATCAATCTAAGGACCTAATCAAAGTACCCTAATTGATACTCTATTCATATTATCAAACAATTCAATAAGTCATCAATCAAACCAATTTCTACATCATGCCAATTCAATTTAAATTTTTGCCTATTTGTATTCACTTTTGCATTAACTTAAACTTTTTATGTTAAAAGTTAACATATCACACATATTTATCTAAAAACAACCATCATCATTGATGTGGCCTAAAACTAACTATGATCACAATAAAGGCAAGCGCACATATCGTTCAATAGTATAGTTATGGTAAGACCGGTAATATCGTATCCACAAGGACCAAGAGTACTAGTAATTACTATCTTTCTATTATCTAGCCTAAGAAACTAAATCTAATTAAACACGACAACGAAAGAATTGGGAAAATACTTTTTAGACAACTTATATGAGATAAGCAATACCTAAGGAAGAATCCACCTAGACTTCACTTATTATTTTTGATTCATACGATTTATTCACTTGACTTAATCCTTAGAAATCCTTGATTTGTGTTAATATCTCTTTCAAGACTAAAAACAACTAACTCTAGGTTGATTAATTGAAATCTCTTTCTAATTAAAACCCCTATTGTCGCATTAACTCGATCTATGGATTCCCTTATTAGATTTGACTCTAATCCGGTAGATTTTCATCGCCCTATTTCTAGGGTTTGCAATCAACTCCGCTTAATGGTGTTGATCTACTTTTAAACAGGGACTTTTGCTCCACTGAATAAGCACATTTGACTTGAATCAATAACTTGAATTATCAAAACAAGAATAAGAACTCACAATTAAGAATAAGAACAAGTATTTATCTTATAAATCAAATAATAATAAAATTCGTCTTAGGTTTCATCCTCTTAGGTATTTATGGGATTTAGTTCATACTGATAGAGGGAAACATCTTAAAATAGGGAAAACAACAAAACATAAGAAAACCCAAAAACTTCTAAAGAAATTGATAGGAGATCTTCAGTCTTGATGGAGATCCTTCTCCTAAGCTATTCCCGACGGCTGTCTTGGAGTATTTTCTGCCTTCTACTCGGTGTCTACTCGATGTCCCCTTTTGGGTTGCCCTATAGGGTGTTTATATAGGCTTTGGAATGCCTTTCTTGGCCCACAAGTAGCCTTTTCTGAATAGAATTAAACCTAGGGTCGGCAAGGACACACCCGTGTGACATGCCCGTGGTGGACTCTTTCGGCCGTGCTCGATTCTGCTCACCACACACGGCCGTGTGATCTGCCCGTGGACGATAGTCCAGGTCGTGTGATTTCTGATGTAGGCCCATTTTGTCCCATTTTGGCCCATTTTTCGATCTTTTCGATTCCCTAAGCTCTCCTGAGTATAAAACAAGAAATTAAGGGATTAGGAGCATCGAATTCATCAAATCTAATGAAAGTTCATCCAAAATTAAGCCAAGCATGGGGTTAAAATATGTGTAGTTTATGGTTTATCAAATATCCCCACACTTAAGCCTTTGTTTGTCCTCAAGAAAAATCCTCAACTCACAATTAAAATTAACTTCCTTAATCCATAATCCTCATTAATAATGTCTCGTCATAATTCATAGATAATTCATACATGGATAATTTAACTAGAAGAGTTCTAAAGATTTAAACAATCTAAGTCATAAAATTTTTATAGCACGAAAACATAGGTGTTTCCCCTTACCTAAATAATTACCTCTGATTCAAAATCGACAAGAATTTACATCCTCACTAAAGATTCACTCAAATCACTCAAAGTGTTTAAGGTTCAAATTAAGCGCTCAAAAGTCAAACATGAAGAGTTAATCCCATAGACTTGCATGAAAATCAAATCTCCACCACTATAAAATGAGATGATACACAAATCAAAAGGTCTTTAAAAATGGTTGTAACGGGGCTTGGGTTTAAAGGGGTGGATAAAGGCTGAATTAGAGGGTTAGAATTAAGATTAAATTGACCATTTACCTAACTAGAAAATAACTAATACTAAATGATTACATTGATTGAAAACTTATCACTAATAATACGAACTTCTTCTAAAAATGTGAAATTAACAGTTTAAGCTCATAACACTAATAATGAATAAATTTCCAACTATTTTTTAGAAAGAAGAACATACAATAATAAGATAGAATTTAACAACTGAAATAGAAAAAATAGTTAGGCAACTGATCAAATCAAATCTCGACATACAGGGGGGTCAAAGGAGGAGAAGTAAAAATTTGGTTTTGGGTTAATATTAATGGGTAAGTCAAGAAATGGTTTATTAGGCTAAAAAGGGTTCACTAGGGGTTAATTATGAGGGTAGACTTTTTAGTGGAATAAGTGGGTTAAAACCTAGGTGCCTTTATCATCTCAGTATATCAAATCAAGGGTGTGGTCTCGACATGTATAATCAAGGCAAGTTCTAGGATAACAAATCAATATTGACACACTCATAATAAATAAAGTGAGCAAGAAACGATATGCTCTTAAAGGCTCAAGATCTCACAAAAAATTATGGTGTTTGATGTCAACCTTGCAAATTTCAAACTTCAAAGTAATATTTAAGATTGGGGAAACAACCTAATAAATTTTTAATTCTGAAAATAGACTTACCATGCTTGATTCTCTAATGTCTTAAAGTTTAAACCATCAATGCACAATTATGTATGACTTAATCTAAGACATATCAATAAAAATCATAAATCAATAGAAGTTTCATTCTAATAGTAAATATGAGAAAGTTACTTAAGAACAAGGCATAATTCAGTATTGTTGACACATCCCCACACTTAAAATGTACATTGTCTTCAATGTACAAAAATAAATATCGACAATATAGAAAATCATAAGATAGGGAGAGAAGTGAACTTCCTGAATTTTGGATGGAGTCAAGGAAAAGAAACGGTAAAGTTGGGCATAGATGATGGTGGAGGTGGATACTCCGGTGGGGGTGTGGTCATTCCTTAACAGCCCCTTGAACCTAGATTAAGGAAATCAAAATATAATAATATAAATTAAAGATAAGAAAGATAAAGGAAAATAATTTAAAAATAAACATAAAAGAAAAAGAAAAACTAAATAGACTTAAAGGTCCTTGTTTTGTCGAGTAGATGAAGCGGTCGGCATGAATTTGTGTAGAGTGGTTGCGCACGGGGTGTAATATCCTGGATTATGGCCTATGCATTAATACTATATTAGATGAGGTAGCATGCTTATGAATATTCTGAATGTGTTCTATGAATTTTGTGAACCTTAGTGTGTAGTTAAATGCCTTAGAGAATATTAGATCTAAAATTTAGAAAAGGGAGCTAGGCCTGATAGGTCTTAAGAAAAATTGTAAGGGGAATATGACACACAAACGGGCTTGGAAAAGTGGCTTGGAGGCGCCACTTAGGGCCTCTGGAAATGACGCCATGGGCTATGGGGAAGGGCCTAGGACCGAGTCGCATGGGAAGCAAAATAAAGTTTTATTTTTCAGTAATAAGGGGAAGAGATGGACGGCATGGGGAGTCTAAGGAGGGAGTTTAAGATGAGGTTGTAATCCTTTTAAAATTCGGCAAAGCTAGGGGATAATCCTTGATTTTATTTGAATTATTTTTTTTAATGAGTAATAAGAGAGAAAGGAGGAGAAAAAGGAGGAAGTTGATAAGAATTAAGAGTTGGCCGGCCAAGGGAGTATTTGGTTGGTAATTTCGGCTTTGGTAGGATAGTTGTGCCGAAAATTACTTCTCCTCTCACTTCTCTCATTTGTGCCGAAATTTTGAGAGATCTCTCTCTTTTTTTTTCTTTGTCAGTTGAAGTCGAATTCTCTCTAGCCATCCTTGCCGAAATTATTCTCCTATTCTTTGCCTTTTTCTCAACCCCAATTTCCTTGTGGCCGAATACTCTTGTGATTTGGAGGCTAGCCGAGCCATTAAAAGCATTCACCTCCCCTTCTCTCCTAAGTTTTTCAAGAGTCGAATATATAAGGTACTTCTAGTCGATTGCTCATCAAATCTCAAAGCCGAATATCTCTGTGGTTGCAGACATAGGTGTTGCCGGTTTCTTCAATAGGGGTAAGGTCAAATTCGTTTTCCATTCTCTTTCTTTAGGCTTGTCAAAATCTAAGATCTAACCGTTATTATTGTACTTTGGCCGAAACTATGGAAAAGGTTTCAGGATTTGCCTATTGTCAACTTCAAGGAAGGATCTTTCGAGACTTTCTTCGGGATTTCAAAGATCTAAGGTAAGCCATAAGTATTCGGCCAAGGGCCATTTATTATGATTCCATGTTAGAAATTGATCTAACATATGTGTATAGGGGTGTCGACATCAACATAGTCAAGTCGTGTTTTCGGGGTTTTAGAGTCGCAAAGGTAAGTAAATATGCTATTCGGCCAAAGCCCTATTCCATGGTTAACTCAAAAGCCAGGAACTAACTAGTTCAGTGATTTAATAGCGGATGATTTCAAGAAGGGTCATCACGAAGTTTTCGGGATTTGTTAGTAGCCCAATCGACAGCAAGGTAAGGATCTGGCTATGGTTATCCTTCGGGATTTGGTTTTATAGCCGAATAGGCTTTTGTTAAAATATTAAATTTTGGCCGAATGTAGGAACTAAGATCTAGAGCGTTAGATCGAGATTCTTCGGGATTTCAGTAAAAGCGTTAAGTGAATCAGGTGTGTACCCCACACTATTTCTCGTTAGATTTATGGTTATGTTTTTGTTAAATATGTTGAAAAGAATGTGAAAAGTATGGCTAAGGTACCATGCAATGGTACAAAGTACTCAAGTACGTTTTCCTACTCATATAGGATTATAATGTGATCTGTTATAGCATATGTGAAATTATAAGAATGTGAAATAAAGAATGGGACATAATCTGTGCATGATATGTATGACATGGGCATATGGGTTATTATGAAAGGGGAAGTGAATGTGGTGACTTCGGTCACAGAATCTGAATGTGGTGATTTCGGTCACAGTATCTGAATGTGGTGTCTTTTGACACAAAAATGTTACCTGGTGGCTATGCCACAATATATAAGGGTGATGAGCATGTCGACTACAGTGACTGCCTTCGATGATGTGTAGCGGATGGAGGGTTGACTTAGTAGTCCCCACGGTGTGCAGGTTGGTACGGGTGATGTGTAGCGGATGGTACCTAGATTTGGGTTCGGGTTGCATCATTTTCTTTATTTCTGCTAAATGTATTTGTATGGACTGTTATGCCTAAATTGTTGGACTTAGTGTTGGTTGTACACACTGAGTCTGTATGACTCACCCCGTTGTGGGAATATTTTTCAGGTGATGATCAGTGATGGACCGGGTCGGCAGGAGCTTAGTGGTGGCCATGCTCAGTTCGGATTCTACTTTATTTTTGGACTTGTTTTATTTTAAGTTTGTTGGATTTATTTTGGGGTTTTGTTTTCGATGTAATAAGGTCATAGTATGAACTGTCTTATGCATGTTTTTAATTGATTTTATGACGTTACGAATTTTTATCAAATTAAGGATTAACTAAATTTTATTTTAAAAGTGACTCAAAGTGATTTGGACACTTCTAAACAAATGGATTTCAATTTATAGTAAACTTTAAAACAACTCGATATTTTCTCTGATTTAAAATCTTATAAAAACTTAGATTTTAAAAAAAAACAACTTATTTCCAACTCGAGCCCAACCCAAAGAAGTTTAAAAATTCTCTCAAAACCACACGAATTTCTCCTAAGCAACAAATAGACTTTCAAATGTTTTCTCGAGGAACATACCAGATCCGGTCAGGGCTCGTGGGCCGGGTTTGGGGTGTTTCACGGGGAGACTGTGCTAAGATCCTTTCACTTTTTTGACATGGGAATGGTGGTGTAAAGTACGAATAAGGGAAAGAGAGAAAGGAAAATCAAGGGAGAAAGGTAATGAAAAAGGAAAGGGGTGTGAGGCTAGGGTTTGGGTGAAGAAGAGTTTGGGAAGAAAATGAGAAGAATAGGGTTTAAATAGGAATTAGTGGCCCATGCCCGTATGCCATGGGCGTGTTAGGTCACACAGCCGTATCGTAGGGCCTTGTGGTGCCTCGTTCGCTTCTCCCACACCTGTATAGAAGTTTCCACGCCTATGTTGCTTAATCAATGTCGACCACGGCCTAAGGACGCAGGCGTGTTGCACACCTGTGTTACTTTCTCAGTCTCGACCACGACCGTGGCATTTTATCGCCGCTCGTGGTTTGGGAAAAGTTTTCGTCCTGTTCTCACACGGTCTCCACCATTCCAGTGTACCTACTTGTGGTGTCCACGCAGCCACAGCCACGCCATGTGGGTAGGGAAGCTTGCGCCTAATAATTTAGTTAGTTTTTAATTAGGTGCTAAAAATTCAAAAATAATCAAATTAGTGAAGTTGGTGCTCGGGTTGCCTCCCAAAAGCACCCGTTTAAAGTCTTAAGCTAGACTTACCTCTCATTCGCATACTTCATGGTAGTTCGAGGAGTTGATACTCCTTTCTCCTACTATCGAGTTTATTATCAATATACAGTTTGATTCGAGTAGTGTTTACCTTGAAAGTGTCGAACTTAGGATTAGTTACCTCGACCGTTCCGTATGGGAAGACATTTAGTACTATGAAAGGGATCGCTTCGTTTGCATTAAGGTCTGAAGTGGCGATTCGAGGGTCTGTTTTATCCACTAGAACTCGGTCTCCAACCTTGAAGTAGTTTGCTTCATCTTTAAGTTTGTTATGGAGTTGCCTCGATTTTGCTTCGTGTGTTCTTGGTTTCTCCTTAACATGTGTTTTCACTCGTCTAGTTCATCGATCTGAAGCCTTCGCTCCTCATGAGTGATTTCTTTGTTGGCACGAGGTCTAGGATATGGCTCAGTTGTGTAATTTTGTGGTGCTTCTTGAAAAGAAGGTTGAACCGAATGGTCATTAATAGAATTTATGTTCTCACCTTTATTACTCGATGTCCTAGCCGAGTCAAGAGCATGAAGAGTGACCGTTTCGTCACCTACACGAAGTGTGAGTTCACCTGTACCAATATCGATTTTATTTTTAGCAGTTGCTTAAAAGGGTCTTCCTAAAATCAAAGGAACATTATTGTCCTCATCCATTTCTAAAACAAAAAAGTTTACTAGAAATATGAATTTATCAATTTTTACTAGTACATTTTCGATTATACCCCTAGGAACTCTAATAGTTTTATCAACCAATTGAATGCTCATCCTAGTTTGTTTGGGTTTCCCTAGACCTAGTTGTTTAAACATTTTATAAGGCATAACATTTATGCTTGCCCCTAAATCTGCTAATGCATTATTAACAGATAAACCACCAATTAAGAAAGGAATCGTAAAACTTCCTGGATCTTTTTAACTTTTGTGGTAGTATATTTTGTAAAATTGCTGAGCACACTGCATTTAGCTCCACATGGGACGCCTCGTCTAACTTCTGTTTGTTTGTCAAAAGCTCTTTTAAAAATTTTCTTGAATTGGGCATCTGCAAAAGAGCTTCAATAAACGGTAAGTTAATATGTAATTTCTTTAAGAGTTTAAGAAGTTTACCGAATTATTCATCTGTGCGGTCTTTCTTTGTCGCATTAGGATATGGCACATGAGGTTGGTATTCTGTACTTACCAGTTTTGGTTGTTCATGGCTTATCTCAACCTTACTTCATCTACAACATTCTCTTGCCTCAATTTTGGTTCATCTAACCCTTTACTATCGTTAGCAGTAATGGCATGAATTTGCTCAATTGGGTTAGTTTCAGTATTGCTTGGCAAGCTGCCTTATGGTCGTTCAAATATGAGCTTAGCAAGTTGTCCTAATTGGTTCTCGAGCCCTTGAATCGATGCTTGCTGATTTTTGAGTGTTGTTTCGTTGTTTTGGAAATGGGTTTCTGACACTGCGATAAATTTTGTTAGCATCTCCTCAAGGTTCGACTTTTTCTCTTGTGGGTAGGGTTGCTGTTGAAAGCCTAGAGAGGGTTGTTGTCTCTGATTTCCTTGGCCACCTCATGAGAAATCTGGGTGGTTTATCCAACTTGGATTGTAAGTGTTACTATAAGGGTTATTTAGAGGCCTAGAATTATTACCCATATAGTTCATCTATTTGTTTTTTATGCCAGGGTTGTAGGGTGGATATTCTGTATTGCTCGTCTCTCCTCCATTTGTATCACAGTGCATCACTGGGTGTACCTGCAAAAAACCACACAAACCATCAATCTTTTTACTTAAAAGTTATACCTGGTTTGATAGGATGGTTACTGTGTCGAGGTTGAAAACACTAGCGACTTTTGTTGGCTTTGTCCTCATAACTTGCCACTGATAGTTATTCAGTGCCATTTCCTCTATAAACTCATAAGCCACTTCAGGGGTCTTGTTATTTAGGGTTCCACCTGCGGCTGAATCAATCAACTGCCTAGTTGAGGGGTTTACACCATTATAAAAGGCTTAAACCTGTAGCCACAAAGGTAACCCATAGTGAGGGCACCTTTTTAGTAAATTCTTGTATCTCTCCCATGCATCGTAAAGTGTCTCTAAATCCATCTGCACAAAAGAAGAGATATCATTCCTCAACTTAGCCGTTTTAGCCGGCAGAAAATATTTAAGTAAAAATTTTTCGGTCATTTTGTCCCATGTAGTGATTGATCCTCATGGTAACGAGTTCAACCACTGTTTAGCTTTGTTCCTCAATGAGAAGGAAAACAACCGAAGGCGAATGGCATCATCAGAAACGCCATTAATTTTGAAAGTGTCACAGAATTCCAGAAAATTCGCCAATTGATTGTTTGGATCATCATCCTGCAAACCATCAAACTGAACAAATTGTTGAATCATCTGTATAGTGTTAGGTTTCAGTTCAAAATTATTTACAGCAATAGCAGGTCTAACAATACTTGATTTAGTTCCTATTAAATTAGGTTTTGCATAATCATACATAGTACGAGGAGTAGGATTTTGATTCACCGGGTGTAACACCCCTATCCCGAATCCATCGTCAGATTAGGGTTAGGAGCGTTACCGAACAGATCGGAAACTTACATAGCATTTCATACATTATATACATCATTAACAATCATAGTGCCCCTAAAATGAGTCATCAAGACCCTAAGCATGCTTATAAACTGAGTCGGGACTAAATTGAAACACATACAAAATTTCTTTGAAATTTAAAACTTTTCTAAAATACAGGGGAGACACGCCCGTGGGAGGTGATCGTGTGCCCTCCACGGCTTCTAGACACCCCCGTGTGTCATTTCATGTCTACATACTGACTTGGTCTCCACGGTCACCAGACACGCTCGTGTGTCCTGACCGTGGTCTTATACTGACTTCCCCACCACGGCCACCAAGCACGCCCATGTGCCATGGCCGTGTGCTCTTAGCTAGCTACTGACTTGTACACCGCGGCCAGATCACATGCCCATGTCGAGGCCGTGTGATACTAAACTGCATCCTACAATTCACCCACGGTCGTTAGGCACGCCCATGTGCCACAACCGTGTGACATTATAGGCCATTTACAAGGCCAAATTGCCACCCACTTGGGTCATGTCTAAAAGCAATGTTACCAATCCATTTTACACATATATAACAAGCAAGAACATGCCTAATTTCAAAACCAAAAACTCATCACATCACAAGCATGATTCATTCATTTTCTTCATTAAAACTAGAACATCTCATGAGCCATTTAACATACCAAACATAACTAACCAAACACTTGACTATTTTCATGGGCATTTAAACCATACCGAAACTATACATATACCACATTCATCATGGCATAATATGAACCAAAATAGTCATATCTCATGACTAAGTATATACATCAACTTGTACCAAAAACTAGACTATACATGCCATATCTAGATATAACCATTTCCAAAGTGTACGAAAATGAGTTTAGTAGTGTGATGACGATCCTTGACAATCTCGAGCCTTCAGTAGCTTTGACGACCTATAAAACGGATAAAATGCATACAGAGTAAGCTTTCCAAAAGCTTAGTAAGTCAATATACAAACAACTTAGTATGAAATGAACATAACAAAATCAATAAAATGACCAATTCAGTTCTCATGATATAACTCATCTTATACTTGCATAAGCTTGTTTGCTTAACCATCACTTACCATATACATAACATCGTAGTAAGATCACATAGATACTTACCTTGTATACACAATTAGTGTATAATCAACGCACCTAAATCGGACACTCATTTACTTAATCTATCAAAGCTCGAATTTACTATTCGTATCTCAGACTTGCCCTTTGAACCGTAAGGAATCCAATTAGATACTCAGAAGCTCGGAATATTCGTACAATGCCATCGTCCCAGACGAGGTCTTACATGCCCTCGGATATCGATGCCACTATTCCAGTCAGGGTCTTACACGAATCAATATGATGCCGATGTCCCGGACATGGTCTTACACGTAATTATCATAATGATGCCAACGTCCTAGACGTGGTCTTACACGCAAAACTTATATTGATGCCAATGTCCCAGACGTGGTCTTACACGCAAAACTTACGTCGATGCCAACGTCCCAGACGTGGTCTTAAACGAAATTTGAAATCAACGCCAACGTCCCAGACGTGGTCTTACATGATAAAATAGAACAGATACCTAGTCTTAAGTTCATACGAGACTTCTCTGACTTAAACACTATATCAAACTCATCTTGGAATTCATATGAAAATTCTCTCATCAGCGTACATAATCAACCTTAGGCATATAGAAAATCATCATATCAAACAAATATGTTTATTTGCATAGTGACTTACCTCAGATCCGGTTTATCGGAATAAGAACAGCTAATCGCTTACTTTCGCTTTCCCGCGATCTAAATCCTTTTTCCTCGGTTCTTGATCTAAACATATTCAGAATTAACCCTTTTATTCATTAGTTCGTTCAATTCAATCCAAAGACACATTTAGGGCTATTTGCAATTTAGCCCTCACATTTGCACATTTTATCACTTTAGTCCATTTTTCTCAAAACATCAATTTCACATAATTTATTCACACATATGCATAGCCGAACCTCCTTAGGGACTATATAAGTCCAAATATTTCATCAAATTCACAAATTAGTCCTCTAAAATAATATTTTCACAATTTAGCCCTATTTAGCTAAATTCATCAAAACTTCAAGAACAAAACATGTTCATCTAGTTCATATCTTTTATTTAACACCAAAAATCATCAAAAAGCTTAACATCTCGTGAATGGCATCTCACACAAACATCATCAATTCATAAAATTAAAACATGGGTTTTGTAGCTCTCAAAGCAACGATTACAAAAATGTAGAAATTATCGAAAACAGATCAAAAACTAACCTTGAATTTTAAACCCTCAAATGGCCGAACCTTAGCAAGCTTAAGTTCTTTCTTTTTTTCTTTGGAATTTCAGCAAGAAGATGACAAAATAATGAAGCCACTAACTCATGTTTCTTTTATTATACTAATATAACTTATAAAATAGTATAATATACATTTAACTTATAAAATAACATATAAAAGCATACTTTATAAACATGTTGTCGTCCACCATAAATAAAAATGGGCTATTTGCCCTTTAAGGACTTCACTATAATAAAGCCACATCAATATAGCCAAAAATCAAATAAAAGGCCACTTTTACCAATTATGCAATTCGGTCTTTTTGTCAAATTAGACACACAGACAGATAAATTAGTGCACGAAAATTTCACACATACTAATTCACATTTCAACGGCACAGAAAATAATATTAAAATATTATACGGACTCGAAATTTGTGGTTCCGAAACCACTATTTTGACTAGGGTACAAATCGGACTGTTACAATTCTCCCCCTTAGGGATTTTTTCCCCAAAAATCTTACCGTTAAACAGAGTTGGATATTGTTGCCTCACTGAATCTTCCAGTTCCCACGTAGCCTCTTCTATCCTATGTCGATTCCACAATACTTTCACTAATGGAATTTTGTTATTTCTCAGCTCTTTCACTTCACGAGCTAAGATACGGATCGGCTCCTCTTCATATAACATATTAGATCGGATTTCAATTTCAGATGGGGCAATCACATGTGACGGATCAGATCGATATCTACGAAGCATTGAAACATGAAATATGTTGTGTATCTTTCCTAGCTCAGAGGGCAACTTTAATCTATATGCAATAGGCCCAACACGTTCAATGATCTCATACAATCCGATGAACCTCAGACTTAATTTGCCTTTACATCCGAATCGAAGCACTTTCTTCCATGAAGACACTTTCAGAAATACTCTGTCGCTGATCTCAAATTCTATATCTTTTCGTTTCAAGTCTGCATAAGACTTCTAACTATCAGATGCTGCTTTCAAACAATCTCGGATCAGTTTGACTTTCTGTTCTGAGTCTTTTATCAAATCGACCCCATGAAGCTTATTTTCACTGAGTTCAGTCCAATACAGAGGTGTACGACATTTACGCCCGTATAAAGCTTCATATGGTGCCATTTTAATGCTCGTCTAAAAACTGTTATTGTACGCAAATTCGATCAATGGCAGATACTGTTCCCACGAACCATTAAACTCAAGTATACATCATCTTAACATGTCTTCAAGAATCTAAATAATTCGTTCAGATTGACCATCCGTTTGCGGATGAAAAGCTGTACTAAAATGTAATTTTGTGCCCAACGCCTGTAGTTTCTTCCAAAATCTCGATGTAAACCTCGGATCTCTATCTGACAAAATAGATGATGGCACCCCGTGCAATCTTACAATCTCAGGAATATAAAGCTCGGCTAATCTCTCAAGTGAAAAATCAGATTTTACTGGAATAAAATGGGTAGATTTCGTTAATCTATCAACCACGATCCGTATCGCATCTTTCTTTCTCGGAGTCTGAGGTAAACTAGAAACAAAGTCCATGGTCACTCTATTCCATTTCCATTCAGGAATCAGAATTGGTTGTAACAACCCAAACGGAACTTGATGTTCGACTTTCACTTGCTGACAGACTAAACATTTTGAAACAAAATTAGAAATGTCCCTTTTCATACCAGACCACCAGTAGTGTTGTTAGTACTTCCCGGATGAACAGATAGATGACCATTATGAGCTTCACTCAATATCAACTGAATCAATTATGGATTTCTCAAAACACAGATACGATCCCGGAATCTCAAACAATCATCAACAATTTGAAATTCAGATTTGGAATTCACTTCACACTGAGCTCGTTTCGCTAGCAATTCATTATCAAATTTTTTAGCATTATATATCTATTGTAGAAACAACGGTTTTGCTTTTAATTCAGCTATCACATAATAATCATCAGACCAATCCAACTGAGTACTCAAAGCACATAATGCAAACAACGATTTTCTACTCAAAGCATCTACGACAACATTTACTTTACCCAGATGATAATCTATCATAAGCTCATAATCTTTTAACAGCTCTAACCATGTTCTTTGACGTAGTTTCAAATCTTTCTGAGTCATCAGATATTTCAGACTTTTATGATCTGAAAACACGTGACATTTCTCACCGTACAGATAATGACACCAAATCCTTAGTGCAAACACAATCACAGCTAACTCAAGGTCGTGCGTCAGGTAATTCTTTTCATGAGGCTTCAACTGTCTCGAGGCATAAGCTACCACTTTGCCTTCCTGCATCAAAACACATCCCAGACCATTTAACAAGGCATCATCAGATACAACAAATTCTTTACCCGATTCCTAAATTTGTGCTAACACCGAGCTTCACATTATGAGTTTTCAACAGATCAAAACTTTTCTGACATTTATCTGACCATTCAAATTTGACATCTTTCTGAAGTAATCTAGTCAACGGAGTAGCTATAGTCGAAAAGCCTTTTACAAATCTGCGGTAATAACCAGCTAAACCCAGAAAACTGCAAACTTCATATACGTTCTTCGGAGGTTTCCAATTCAAAATGGCAGAAATCTTACTCGGATCCATTCGGATTCCAGAAGCTGACACAATATGTCCCAGAAAGCTAACTTCATGCAAGCAAAATTCACATTTGCTGAATTTTGCATACAATTGCTTTTCTCTCAAAGTTTGAAACACAATTCTCAAATGTTCAGCATGCTCCTTTTCATCACATGAATAAATCAGGATGTCATCTATGAATACCACAACAAATCAATCTAGGTACGATCTGAAAATTCTGTTCATCAGATCCATAAAAATAGTAGAAGCATTGGTTAGTCCAAATGGCATAACTAGAAATTCATAATGCCCATACCTCATTCTAAAAGTAGTCTTCGGAATGTCTGAATCTTTCACTCTCAATTGATAGTATCCAGATCTCAGGTCAATATTTGAAAACACAGTAGTTCCTTTTAGTTGATCAAATAAATTATCAATTCTGGGCAACAAGTATTTATTCTTTATTGTAACCTTATTCCACTGAAGGTAGTCGATACACATTCTCATCGTGCCATCTTTCTTTTTCACAAACAAAACAGGAGCACCCTAAAGGCGAGAAACTCGGTCTAGCAAACCCTCTCTCAATCAATTCTTGTAACTGTGACTTTAACTCTTTTAACTCTGTGGTTGCCATTCTATATGGAGCTATTGATATAGGTGTAGTACCAGGCAACAATTCAATACCAAACTCAACTTCACGAATTGAAGGTAAACCCGGTAACTCTTCAGGAAACACATCAGAAAACTCACAGACAACAGGCACTAATTCAATCTTCCTTTCAGACATTTTTGAATCAATTACATAAGCAAAATATGCCTCATAACCTTTATTCAAATAACCCTGAGCTTTCAAAATAGATATCATTGCAGGCAATCTATTCAAATCATTAGACTCAATTCGTACAATCTCATCATTCGGACATCTCAAGTCTATAGTCTTTCTTTTGCAGTTCACAACAGCATCATGCATAAACAACCAATCCATACCCAGAATAATATCAAATTCATCAAATGGCAAAAGCATCAGATCAGTAGAGAAACAGATATCTCGAAACATTAACGGACAGTTCTTGCATACACTGTCAACAAGGACACTTTTACCTAAGGGGTTCGATACTTTTATAGTAAACTCAATAGACTCTACAAGCAAAGTCTTGCTGAATATTAAATTCATGCAAATATATGAATGCGTAGAACCAGGGTCTATCAAACCAATCACAGAAGTACTGTAAAGAGTAAAAATAATACCTGTTATAACATCTGCCGATGAAGCTTCCTCTCGAGCTCGAATAGCATACGCCCTGGCAGGCGCTCTAACTTTAGATTGGACAACATTGTCTCCCATAGTTCTCTGACTACCACTAACATTTCTTACATTCTTCGATGGTCTACCTCTCACAGGTGCATTATCAAATCTCAAATTCTGAACAGTTTCTGGCTTGACAGACTCAGGGCAATCACGGATAAAATGATCAAGCGATCCACATCTGAAGCAAGCTGTGGTGTTTAATCTACATCTTCCCGGATGCCTTTTTCCACAATGTTTACATTCAGGTCTCTTAGATCGAACATTTCCAATGCTAGCCACTGAAGTTGCTGGAGTTTTATAACTCATTTGCGGTCTAGATTGATTTCTATTCGAATGTCCCACGTTATCTCTGAAACGACTTTAATTATCTCTGAATCTTTTCAGAGCAGACTGATATGATTTACTCTGAAATATCCTTTTCACATCTCGAGCTTCAAGCTCAGCTTTTCTCTTATCTTTCCCGAGTGCCTCAACTTTGCAAGCTCTGTCAACAAGTACAACAAACTCTTTTATTTCTAAAATCCCGACTAGCAGACGAATGTCTTCATTAAGACCATCTTCGAATCTTTTGCACATTATAGCTTCAGAAGATACACATTTCCGGGCATACTAACTTAGTCTCACGAATTCTCATTCATACTCAGAAACAGTCATTCGGCCCTGTTTAAGTTCCAGAAATTCCTTTCGTTTCTATCAACAAATCTCTCATTGATATATTTCTTCCGGAACTCATTCTCTCAGAACAACAGAAATTAAGGTTTTCCACCATTGATAAGCTGCATCTCGAAGCAAAGATACCACACACTTTATGCATTCTTTTGGAGTTAGAGACATTTCATCAAATACCCGGATAGTATTTTCGATCCAGAATTTAGCTTTTTTAGCATCTCATCTTTAGTAGCCCGAAATTCTTCAGCCCCACACTTACGAATCTTGTCAACCGGAGGCTTACTCAACAGATTCAGATTTGCAGTCGGAGATATATCGAATGTCTGAGGGGGATTAACCGGGGGTGGAGGTTGCAAAACAGTCGGGTTATTCTTTACAAACTGAGTGAACCATTCACTCATCAACTGGAAGAAAGCTTGTTTAGCTTCTCCCTCATGACCGCTCGTAGCCGGTCTCGAATCAGAGGGCGCTGTCCCTTGCGTGGGAGCAGGTGCATTACTTTCTATGTTGTCAGCTACGGCTCTTTCGGGATCCATTACTAAACGAAAATCACATTTATACATCAGAATTCATTACACTATCACAATTTAGATATATGGCATGTATAGCTAGACTCTGACACGCTACGTTAGTCCGAGAATCGGCTAAACCGTAGCTTCGATACCAACCAAATGTAACACCCCTATCCCAAATCCGTCATCAGATTAGGGTTAGGAGCATTACCGAACAGATCGAAAACTTACATAGCATTTCATACATTACATTCATCATTAAAAATCATAGTGTCCCTAAAATGAGTCATCAAGACCCTAAGCATGCTTATAAACCGAGTCGGGGCTAAATTGAAACATATACAGAATTTCTCGGAAATTTAAAACTTTTCTAAAAAACAGAGTAGACACGCCCGTGGGAGGTGATCGTGTGCCCTCCATGGCTTCTAGACACCCTGTAACAACCCAAACCCGGCCCAAACACTATGGCCGAATCTAGTCTGTTACAGGAAAAAAAATATTTTTGAAAGAAAACATTTTAAGTCGATTTAAGTTGTCGAAATCCTTTTTAACTAATTGTCTTGTTAAAACCTTACTTGATTTAATTAAGTCGAGTCATCATAAAAATTCCAAGTGTGCCTGATGGCATGATAAAACATTTTACGTTTTTAATTTGGGAAAACATGTGATTTTAATTTAATATTAATAAAATAGTCTGAACCAAACCATTCAACATGTAAGAAAATAATAAAACAATTCTAGGAGGCCTTATTACAACTGAAATAAGATAAAAGAAAACCGATAATAATAAAAATAATAAGACTAAAATTAAAGTTCATTTAAATTAAAGTCCACTGCATGGCCACCTCAAGTCCACCCTACCCACATCCGCGATCTACGTGTCACCTGAAAAATGTAAAGGAGGAGGTGAGTCACCAAGACTCAGTATGTAACCCTTCCCCCGATTTTAAGCAATTTCATACACAACATATAATTAACCAACATGTACCAAAACATGCACCCAACCTAGCCAACCAAACGCTTTGTCTACCCCGTGTGGTACCAAACCACCGGTGGTGCCAAACCACCGGTGACATATAGTCACGATGTGATGCCAAATCACCGGAGGTGCCAAACCTCTGGTGTCCGTAGACACAATCGATTGATGGGGCCAACCCATCGTGTGATGCCAAATCACTGACGCCAATCCCTTATTATAATCTGTGGGGCCAACCCACTGTGGTGCTAAGCCACTGGGACGAGACGCGATGAGGTGCCAAACCTCTGGAGGTACCAAACCTCTGGTGACCGTAGTCACAGTGTGTTACCAAAACACTGGTGCCCGTCAGCACAATCACTGCCCCCTCCACTCATCAATCCCATATCAATTATTTATATCACATGATTCATGCTACCATATACTTAATCACATGTACAGGTCTCTATCATCAGCCATATGCAACGTATATCAACATGTCATGCTTCCCAAAAGCATCTTGGAATATTTCATAATCAACAAGGACTTACCTGGTCCCTTGCTTATACCATTCAAGGTATAAATCCCGAATCTACACAGATCCGGTTAGCACACACAATAGTCAGATACATTTTAATTAATTATAGGTGTGTATGTACACACCTGTCACCACTGAATAGTTTAAATCCCGAAAAGAAGAGTCGGCCACCCTAGATCTACTTGTCCCTATATTCGGCCATAATAGTGTTAGTGATATGGGCCATTCGGCCAAACCAAATAATTCTTTTAGGGTTATTGCTTGAACCCGAATCCTTACCTTGATTCTTTCTACTACTAACCACAAAGACTCAATTTCCGAATCGCTTAGTCAACTACCACTGATTAGTAAATAAGACTAATAGCCTTCGGCTTTGAATACTAAAATAAACCTTACCCTTACCTACCGAATTTGATTGACAGAGAATAGTGGTTCCGGTCTACCGCTTTGAGATCCCGGAGTCCTAGGTGACGTTGATTCCAAAGGGGTTAGTCTTCCATCCAAACAACAATCATAAGAGGGAAAAGAAATAGCCATTCGGCTAGTACCCTTACTTACCCCAAACCGATTGGAAGAAGAGTCCCGGAGAGACTTATGTCACCTTTAGCATTCGGCCAAAGTGCTACCCAAAAGAAGAAGAGGATTTCGGCACTTCAAGGGGTGTATTCGGCTATTATGAAAGAGAGAAAAATAATAGAGAGGAAGAGATGATAAGAATTTCGGCTAAAGGGGGGTTTGAGAGAATGGAAAATTAAAAGAAATAAGAAAGGGGTTGAGAATTTCGGCAAATAGCAAAAATGGGAAAAAGCAAAACCTAGTGACAAGTGAAGGCTTTTAAGGCATTCGGCACCCCCTGTTAAGTTGCCGTCCACCCACGCCAACAGGAGTTCAAATTCGCACAACTCCTTAATTTGCTCTCGACTCACTATTTGAATTAATTCAAATTACTTTGAATTAAAAACAAGGCTATTTTTCCTCTACTAACTCTAAAAGATTAATCCACTAATTAATCTATTTAAAAAGCTAATTTAATCCTATTATTATCTCATTATTTAAAAGAATTTAAACTAAGGAAGGCTCTCCCCTTGTTGCCGCCCAAATAAAGAGCAAAAAGAGAGACTCATGACTCGAACACAAGCTCCCTTGCTCCCTTGGTGGCGTCAACACTAGCTCTTAAGTGGCCTCACTTTTGCCACTTTGCCAAGGCCCATTTTGTGTCATTAAATCCTCTACTTATTCTTGTATCCCCTACTTGCTAAGGCTCTTTACCTTTAAAGTTCAAAAATGAAAATTTCTACAAAACCGAGCCTGCTCAAGGCCTTTAATTAAGCCTTATATTCCCATAATTAATACTATAGCGATTCAAACACAAGAATAATCATTCAATCACAACTAGCCCCAAATTTAGGATGTTACAGTTCTACCCCCCTTAAAATAATTTCGTCCTCGAAATTACCTGATCAGAAAAGGTGGGGGTATTGCTGTCGAATCGCATCCTCGGGTTCCCACGTCGCTTCTTCTACACCAAGGTTCGGCCATAGCACTTTTACTAAGGGCACTGACTTCCTACGTAGAACTTTGACATCTCGATCTAGGATCTGAATTGGTTCTTCTTCGAAAGATAAATCCACGTTTACCTCAATCTCTGCTACTGGCACAACGTGCGATGGATCTGACCGATATCGCCTAAGCATCGACACGTGGAAAACGTCATGGATCTGATTCAGTTCTGCCGGCAACTCAAGCTTATAGGCTACCGGTCCTACTCGCTTCAACACTGTGTAGGGCCCGATGAACCTTGGGCTTAGCTTCCCTTTTCGCCCAAATCTCAACACCTTTTTCCAAGGCGACACCTTTAGAAAGACTTTGTCTCCTACATCATACTCCATTTCCTTGCGCTTCAGGTCGGCATAAGACTTCTGTCTATCTGACGCTTCCTTAAGACGAGCCCGAATTACCCTAACTTTGTCCTCGGTTTACAGAATTCAATTCGGACCTAAGACTTGTCGTTCTCCCAACTCCGTCCAACATGTAGGAGTACGGCATTTTCGTCCATACAAGGCTTCGTATGGTGCCATCTGAATACTCGCCTGATAACTATTGTTGTAGGCGAACTCTGCTAATGGTAAAAATTCCTCCCAACTACCCCAAAACTCCAAGACACAACTCCTCAGCATATTCTCTAAGATCTCAGATGACCTTTTTCGATCGCCGTCCGATCATGGATGGAAAGTCATGCTTTGAAATCCAATCTTGTACCCAACGCCTGATGCAACGCCTTCCAGAACCTTGACGTGAACCTCGGATCCCTATCCGAGATGATTGACACAGGCACACCATGCAATCTTACTATTTCAGCCACATACAAATTTGCTAGCCTTTGAAGAGGATAATCTACCCTTACCGGTATGAAGGGAGCCGACTTAGTCAGACGGTCCACAATTACCCAAACTGCGTCTTTCTTGCTCGGTGTAAGAGGTAATCCGCTGACGAAATCCATAGTTATCCTTTCCCATTTCCATTGAGGGATCTTTACCGGTTGAAGTAGCCCTGATGGCACCTGGTGTTCAGCCTTAACCTGCTGACACGTCAGACACCTTCCCACAAACTCAGTTACCTCACGTTTCAACCCCGCCACCGTAATCAAGCTTTCCGAGATCTCCATACATCTTGCTTCCTCCTGGATGCATAGCGTATGGGCTGTTATGTGCATCTTGGAGAATTTTCCGTCTTAATTCTACATCCTTCGGCATACAAGCTCGCCCTTGAAAACATAGCACTCCATCACTAGACAGACTGTACCCTTCTAGTCCACCATCCTGAACTTGCACCCTCTTAGCATTCAACCCCTCGTCTACTAACTGCTTTTCCTTAATCTCCTCGATCCAAGTGGGCTTAACCTGAAGTTCTGCCAAAAGACTTCCATCGTCATATAGACTCAAACGAGCAAACATCGCTCTTAAGTCTGTCACGACTTTCCGGCTCAACGCGTCAGCTACCACGTTAGCCTTACTCGGGTGGTACTCAATTGAACAGTCGTAGTCCTTTAATAGTTCAATCCACCGACGTTGTCTCAGGTTTAGATCCTTTTGAGTCAGAAGATACCTCAAACTCTTGTGATCTGTGTAGACTATCGACTTCTCCCCATACAGGTAATGCCTCCATATCTTCAGAGCGAAAATGATCGCCGCCAACTCTAAGTCGTAAAGGCGGGTAGTTAACCTCATGCGGTCTTAACTGACGGGATGCATAGGCTACCACCTTCCCTTCCTGCATCAACACACATCCCAAACTAGTATGGGATGCATCACAATAAACTGTGAATAACTTCCCTGCCTCAGGCTGTACCAACACCGGAGCTTCTGTCAGAATCTTCCTCAACCTATCAAAACTTTCCTGCTGCCTCTTCGACCATACAAATGGAACACCTTTTCTTAGTAACTTAGTCAACGGTGTTGCTATTAGAGAGAACCCTTCTACAAATCTCCGATAGTACCCCGCTAAACCTAGAAAACTTCGTATCTCAGCCACCGACCTAGGCGGTTTCCAATCCAACACCGCTTCAACCTTATGAGGGTCTACTCTGATCCCTTCAACCGACACTACGTGACCTAAGAAAGCCACCTCCCTAAGCCAAAATTCGCACTTACTGAATTTGGCATATAACTGCTTCTCCCTTAGCACTTGTAGGACTATACGCAAATGCATATCATGTTCCTCCTCCGTCTTAGAATAAACCAATATGTCGTCTATGAACACCACGACAAATTGATCCAAGTACTGTTGAAATACCCTATTCATTAAGTCCATGAACGCCGCCGGTGCGTTGGTCAGTCCAAATGGCGTTACCAGAAACTTGTAATGCCCATACCTTGTTCGGAATGCCGTCTTGTGCACATCAACCTCCTTCATCTTAAGTTGATGATAGCCCGACCTAAGGTCTATCTTTGAGAATACTGAGGCACCCTTCAGTTGGTCAAACAAGTCATCAATCCGGGGCAACGGATACTTGTTCTTGATCGTTAACTTGTTTATTTGACGGTAGTCGATACACATCTGCATCGACCCATCCTTCTTCTTAACAAACAGCACAGGTGCTCCCCACGGAGATATACTGGGTCGGATAAACCCTCTATCCAAGAGCTCTTGAATTTGAGCCTTTAGCTCCACCAACTCCTTTGGTGCCATTCGGTATGGTGCTATAGACACTGGTGCCGTTCCGGGTAGCAAGTCTATACCGAATTCAACTTCCCGATCTAGAGGCAGACCCGGAAGTTCTTCTGGGAACACATCAGCAAATTCCCCAACCGTTTGGACCTTCTCCACCGCTGATTCCTTAGCCTCCAAGGCACAAATTTGAACCAAAAATGCCTCACAACCTTTCTTAACCATCTTCTTAGCCTTTAAGGCAGACACCACATTAGATAGGTAGTTCCTCCTATTACCAATCATAACCACTTCCTCCCCTTCGGCCATCTTAAGAATCGTGCGCTTAGTAGTGCAATCCAACCTTGCCTGGTACTTAACCAGCCAGTCCATTCCGAGGATCAGATCGAACTCCCCAAACGGCAGTTCCATCAGATCAGCTACGAATACGACCCCTTGGAGTTCTAGGGGTACATTCCTATAAAGCTTGTTCACAACTACAGAATGGCCTAATGGGCTAATTACAGTCATCTCCCTAGAAGCAGTCTCAGAGTTCAAGTTCATAGTTTCTACCACACTACTGGCTACGTACGAGTGCGTCGAACCCACATCAATTAAAGCAACATAAGGAAGACCAAAAATTAAAAACGTACCGGTTATGACATCCGGTGCGTCTCCCTTCTCGCAACGTCTCGCTGCATAGACTAAGCCAGGCTGCCTCGCCTCTGTGTTGCCTGCACCTCTGCCCGGAGTCCCGCGACCTCTATTAGGGTCATTGCCGCCTCTACCATTACCGCGACCTCTCTGTGGTCCCACATTTCTATCCTGAGCACGGTTCTGCCCCTCTGACTGATTCTGAGCTCGCTTCCGGGGACAATCCCTCACACGGTGATCCAAAGACCCACACTCAAAGCAACCCCTCTCACCGATCCAACAACCTCCCCAATGGGATTTTCCACAGCGATTACACTGAGTCGGTCTCTGATTAGTAACTATGGGCCTTGCTGCCTGATTTGGCCCACTCTGCCTAGCCTTCTTCTGAATGTTACCACTAGACCCAGACGACCCAAAGTTTCTCTTCTGTCTATTCCTATCATACCCTTGCCTTACAGACTCCTTGATCCCTTTGGCTATCTTAGCCTTTTCCACTAGGGATGAAAACTCACGAACTTGCTGTGGGGCAATCAGTAACCTCAAATCATCTCTAAGTCCGTCCTCAAAGCGGACACAGCGCTCATGTTCAGTATTCACAATGCCTCTAGCATACCTACTCGCCTTAGAAACTCCGCCTCATACTCCGCCACTTACTTAGTTCTTTGCACTAGTCCCAGAAAAGTTTTCCTTTGTGCATCAGTATAGCTAGTGCCTACATACTTCTTCCGAAAAACGGTTTGAAGTAATCCCACGTGAGATCATCTGCCGTGGCTCCATCCCGAACCGTAGCCCACCACCGCACGCTTCATCCTTCGAGCGACACGGCTCCTTTCAACTTTTCTTCATTAGTCGGTCAAGGTCGCCCATGATCCTTTCTCAGAGATTCTAGCCGATGACTGCTGCACTAGGTGCCACTCCCGACACACCCCGGAATACCTCAGCTCCGTTAGACCGAATTCGTTCGGGAACAGATTTCCGAGCTCCTAAATTTCCACCAGCCCCAGCCATAATCTCCAGAACTCGCAATACCGCTTGCGATACTGCCTCACCACCGGTCTGATCCTGCTCCTCAGCTCTAAAAGTAGGAGGTGGTGGTGGCGGTGGTACTTCATTTTCAGAACCCTGACCCAACCTGACAGGTTCTGACACGGTCATCCTACCCCTACCGCGTCCACGGCGTCCACGTCCTCTAGAACTCATTCTATCTACTGCGCTTTTAATCTGATTAAGAAAAAATTTATGCATTAGCGCTTGTTCCACTTTATTATTCGCGAAGAAATTTTATGAAGGAATTTTAGTTAGAGATTCTTTCGAGCAAACAAGGTTTCAGTCTTCTATCCTAGTTCACACAAGGGAGTACATACATCCATTCCCTAATACTTTCCATACCTATTCGCTCTTCGGACATTTCTGCCCATTTCTAACCCAGGGGTATTTTCGTCATTTTCCTACAGGGGTATTTTTGTAATAAAATTCGAGGGAATTTAAAACTGCAATAAAGCAAGTCACTTTGTAATTTCCAAACTGGAGTGTGTTTCTGAAAATTTGCAAAATTTAAAGATATGGTAACATTTGGAAATCATGGGTATTTTGGTAATTTTGTCAATCAGGGGTAATTTTGGAATTTTGTAAATCAGAGATGATTTAACAGTTGTAAAACTCGGTGGGTTCCTTTTTGAAAGCTTTCTTTTTCAAGTGGTGATGTTTGCAAAGGTTTTCAAAGACCGGGGTCATTTTAGTAATTTTGCAGTTTGAGGCCGTTTTCGTAATTTTCCAAAACCAAAGTATTTTATTGATGGTAATCAAAGTAGAGTTGTTGGATTTTGATAAAATAATGAAATTTTTGGGCAAAACCATTGAGTTGAAATTTATGAACTAAGGGTATTTTAGTAATTTTACCCCCTAAGGGCATTTCTGTAATTTTTTTTTTCACAAATCAAGTTTTTCGGGGAAAACATTGTAAAAACGATTATTCTTAGATTCAAAAGAGTAATTTTGATAGTTTTGAAAACATTAGGGTTTTGTTGTTTCATTTCTTTTCAAAAACGCGGCTAGTTCCCTTTCGGGTTTTAGTCGTTAGGTTTAGCCTATGACCGAGCCCTCTTGGTCAGGGTGAACCAAAGCTACGCACCAAGCAGGATTTGAGTGGAGAGGAGGTGAGTCACACGGACTGCTTAAATACCAAGCTCCCACTGAACCTTTCTAGACATGCGCACAGAGGTTGCCACACCACCGAGCCCTCTCCGAGTTAGGGTGAACCGGCTACGCACTGGTAGGATACTGCGAAGAGGAGGTGAGTCACACGGATCGCTTAAATACCGTGCTCTTCCTTCCACTCCTAGAATGCGTACAGGGGTTACCACACCCTAGCTCAGTGACTAACTCATAGGTTGGTTTAGTTCCTTAAGTCTTATGTTTTGTTTGTGTGTTCGAGTAGTCTAACCCTAGGGTTCAAGTTCCTATAAGTCTATCTACGTTCCATGCTTCCTACCCTTCTACAGAAAATAATTCACAAAGGAGTTCAGATGTACTTACCTGGGCGGATCGGTGTCGGAGACTCGGGCCATGCTGCTTAAAAACCCAAAAACAATTCAAAAGGCCTACTAAAACATTTTTGGGCCTTGGGCCCCCACAGCCGAGCTTTGAACCTAGCTCTGATAC
Source organism: Gossypium bickii (assembly GCA_025503065.1). Lineage (NCBI taxonomy): Eukaryota > Viridiplantae > Streptophyta > Magnoliopsida > Malvales > Malvaceae > Gossypium > Gossypium bickii. Next base: position 99,223,802 of record CP106711.1, on the reverse strand, counting down.
CAATTTTGTAACAACCCAAACCCGGCCCAAACACTATGGCCGAATCTAGTCTGTTATAGGAAAAAAAATATTTTTGAAAGAAAACTTTTTAAGTCGATTTAAGTTGTCGAAATCCTTTTTAACTAATTGTCTTGTTAAAACCTTACTTGATTTAATTAAGTCGAGTCATCATAAAAATTCCAAGTGTGCCTAATGGCATGATAAAACATTTTACGTTTTTAATTTGGGAAAACATATGATTTTAATTTAATATTAATAAAATAGTCTGAACCAAACCATTCAACATGTAAGAAAATAATAAAACAATTCTAGGAGGCCTTATTACAATTGAAATAAGATAAAAGAAAACCGATAATAATAAAAATAATAAGACTAAAATTAAAGTTCATTTAAATTAAAGTCCACTGCATGGCCACCTCAAGTCCACCCGGCTCCACATCCGCGATCTATGTGTCACCTGAAAAATGTAAAGGAGAAGGTGAGTCACCAAGACTCAGTATGTAACCCTTCCCCCGATTTTAAGCAATTTCATGCACAACATATAATTAACCAACATGTACCAAAACATGCACCCAACCTAGCCAACCAAATGCCTTTGTCTACCCCGTGTGGTACCAAACCACTGGTGACATATAGTCACAGATGTGATGCCAAATCACTGGAGGTGCCAAACCTCTGGTGTCCGTAGACACAATCGATTGATGGGGCCAACCCATCGTGTGATGCCAAATCACTGACGTCAATCCCTTATTATAATCTGTGAGGCCAACCTACTGTGGTGCTAAGCAACTGGGACGAGACGCGATGAGGTGCCAAACCTCTGGAGGTACCAAACCCCTGGTGACCATAGTCACAGTGTGTTACCAAAACACTGGTGCCCGTCGGCACAATCACTGCCCCCTCCACTCATCAATCCCATATCAATTATTTATATCACATGATTCATGCTACCATATACTTAATCACATGTATAGGTCTCTATCATCAGCCATATGCAACGTATATCAACATGTCATGCTTCCCAAAAGCATCTTGGAATATTTCATAATCAACAAGGACTTACCTGGTCCCTTGCTTATACTATTCAAGTTATAAATCCCGAATCTACACAAATCCGGTTAGCACACACAATAGTCAGATACATTTTAATTAATTATAGGTGTGTATGTACACACCTGTCACCACTAAATAGTTTAAATCCCGAAAAGAAGAGTCGGCCACCCTAGATCTACTTGTCCCTATATTCGGCCATAATAGTGTTAGTGATATGGGCCATTCGGCCAAACCAAATAATTCTTTTAGGGTTATTGCTTGAACCTGAATCCTTACCTTGATTCTTTCGGCTACTAACCACAAAAGACTCAATTTCCGAATGCGCTTAGTCAACTACCACTGATTAGTAAATAAGACTAATAGCCTTCGGCTTTGAATACTAAAATAAACTTTACCCTTACCTACCGAATTTGATTGACAGAGAATGGTGGTTCCGATCTACCGCTTTGAGATCCCGGAGTCCTAGGTGACGTTGATTCCAAAGGGGTTAGTCTTCCATCCAAACAACAATCATAAGAGGGAAAAGAAATAGCCATTCGGCTAGTACCCTTACCTACCCCAAACCGATTGGAAGAAGAGTCCCGGAGAGACTTATGTCACCTTTAGCATTCGGCCAAAGTGCTACCCAAAAGAATAAGAGGATTTCGGCACTTCAAGGGGTGTATTCGGCTATTATGAAAGAGAGAAAAATAATAGAGAGGAAGAGATGATAAGAATTTCGACTAAAGGGGGGTTTGAGAGAATGGAAAATTAAAAGAAATAAGAAAGGGGTTGAGAATTTCGGCAAATAGCAAAAATGGGAAAAAGCAAAACCTAGTGACAAGCTGAAGCTTTTATAGGCATTCGGCACCCCCCCTTAAGTTGCCGTCCACCGCCAATAGGGAGTTCAAATTCGCACAACTCCTTAATTTGCTCCCGACTCACTATTTGAATTAATTCAAATTACTTTGAATTAAAAACAAGGCTATTTTTCCTCTCACCAACTCTAAAAGATTAATCCACTAATTAATCTATTTAAAAGCTAATTTAATCTTATTATTATCTCATTATTTAAAAGAATTTAAACTAAGGAAGGCTCTCCCCCTTGTTGCCGTCCAAATAAAGAGCAAAAAGAGGGACTCCGCGACTCGAACACAAGCTCCCTTGCTCCCCTTGGTGGCGCCAACACTAGCTCTTAAGTGGCCTCACTTTTGCCACTTTGCCAAGGCCCATTTTGTGTCATTAAATCCTCTACTTATTCTTGTATCCCCTACTTGCTAAGGCTCCTTACCTTTAAAGTTCAAAAATGAAATTTTCTACAAAACCGAGCCTGCTCAAGGCCTTTAATTAAGCCTTATATTCCCATAATTAATACTACAGCGATTCAAACACAAGAATAATCATTCAATCACAACTAGCCCCAAATTTAGGATGTTACACACCCCCGTGTGTCATTTCGTGTCTATATACTGACTTGGTCTCCACGGCCACCAGACACGCCTGTGTGTCCTAACCGTGGTCTTATACTGACTTCCCCACCACGGCCACCAAGCACACCCGTGTGCCATGGCCGTGTGCTCTTAGCTAGCTACTGACTTCCACACCACGGCCAGATGACATGCCCGTGTCAAGGCCGTGTGATACTAAACTGCATGCTACAATTCACCTACGGTCGTTAGGCACGCCCGTGTGCCACAACCGTGTGACATTATAAGCCATTTACAAGGCCAAATTGCCACCCACTTGGGTCATATCTAAAAGTAATGTTACCAATCCATTTTACACACATATAACAAGCAAGAACATGCCTAATTTCAAAACCAAAAACTCATCACATCACAAGCATGATTCATTCATTTTCTTCATTAAAACTAGAACATCTCATGAGCCATTTAACATACCAAACATAACTAACCAAACACTTGACTATTTTCATGGGCATTTAAACCATACCGAAACTATACATATACCACATTCATCAAGGCATAATATGAACCAAAATAGTCATATCTCATGACTAAGTATATACATCAACTTGTACCAAAAACTAGCCTATACATGCCATATCTAGATATAACCATTTCCAAAGTGTATCAAAATGAGTTTTGTAGTGTCATGACGATCCTTAACAATCCCGAGCCTTCAGTAGCTTTGACGACCTATAAAACAGAGAAAATGCATACAAAGTAAGCTTTCCAAAAGCTTAATAAGTCAATATACAAACAACTTAGAACGAAATGAACATAACCAAATCAATAAAATAACCAATTCGGTTCTCATGATATAACTCATCTTATACTTGCATAAGCTTGTTTGCTTAACCATCACTTACCATATACATAACATCGTAGTAAGATCACATAGATACTTACCTTATATACACAATCAGTGTATAATCAACGCACCTGAATCGGACATTCATTTACTTAATCTATCAAAGCTCGGATTTACTATTCGTATCTCAGACTTCCCCTTTGAACCATAAGGAATCCAATTAGATACTCAGAAGGTCGGAATATCCGTACAATGCCATCGTCCCAGACGAGGTCTTACATGCACTCAAATATCGATGCCACTGTCCCAGACAGGGTTTTACACGAATCAATACGATGCCGATATCCCGGAAATTGTCTTACACGTAATTATCATAGCGATGCCAACGTCCCAGACGTGGTCTTACACGCAAAACTTATAGCGATGCCAACGTCCCTGACGTGGTCTTACACGCAAAACTTATGTCGATGCCAACGTCTCAGATGCGTTCTTACACGAAATCTGAAATCAACGCCAACGACCCAAACGTGGTCTTACATGATAAAACAGAACAGATACCTAGTCCTAAGTTCATACGAGACTTCTCAGACTTAAACACTATATCAAACTCTTCTTGGAATTCATATGAAAAATCTCTCATCAGCGTACATAATCAACCTTAGTCATATAGATAATCATCATATCATACAAATATGTTTATTTGCATAGTGACATACCTCGGATTCGGTTTATCGGAATAAGAACGGCTACTCGCTTACTTTCGCTTTTCCGCGATCTAAATCCATTTTCCTCGGTTCTTGATCTAAACATATTCAGAATTAACCCTTTTATTCACTAGTTCATTCAATTCAATCCAAAGACACACATTTAGGGCTATTTGCAATTTAGCCCTCACATTTGCACATTTTATCACTTTAGTCCATTTTTCTCAAAACATCAATTTCACACAATTTATTCACACATATGCATAGCCGAACCTTCTTAGGGACTATATAAGTCCAAATATTTCATCAAATTCACAAATTAGTCCTCCAAAATAATATTTTCACAATTTAGCCCTATTTAGCTAAATTCATCAAAACTTCAAGAACAAAACATGTTCATCTAGTTCATATCTTTTATTTAACACCAAAAATCATCAAAAATCTTAACATCTCGTGAATGGCATCTCACACAAACATCATCAATTCGTCAAATTAAAACATGGGTTTTGTAGCTCTCAAAGCAACGATTACAAAAATGTAGAAATTATCGAAAACAGATCAAAAACTAACCTTGAATTTTAAACCCTCAAATGGCCGAACCTTAGCAAGCTTAAGTTCTTTCTTTTTTTTCTTTGGAATTTCGGCAAGAAGATGACAAAATAATGAAGCCACTAACTCATGTTTCTTTTATTATTCTAATATAACTTATAAAATAGTATAATATAAATTTAACTTATAAAATAACATACAAAAGCATACCTTATACACATGTTGACGTCCACCATAAATAAAAATGGGCTATTTGCCCTTTAAGGACTTCACTATAATAAAGCCACATCAATATAGCCAAAAATCAAATAAAAGGCCACTTTTACCAATTATGCAATTCAGTCTTTTTGTCAAATTAAACACACAGACAGATAAATTAGTGCAACAAAATTCCACACATACTAATTCACATTTCAACGGCACGAAAAATAACATTAAAATAATATACAGACTCGAATTTGTGGTCTCGAAACCACTATTCTGACTAGGGTACAAACCGGACTGTTACACTGGGTTTGTGGCAACCACAGGAGGTAGCGGATTATTATCAGCCATCTCTTCGGTAGTATTGGTTTCGTCTCCTTGCTCTTCTTCTTTGTATTGTAGCCTTCGCCTTATTTCTCTTCGAATTCTGCGAGCGATATGTTCTATCTCACTGTCAAAAATCAAGGGTCCTAACGAGTTTCTTCTAGTCATAAACTAAAATTACCTGCAATAAGCAAACAAATGAAAAATTAGCAAAGTTAAAATAAAAATAAATTGCAAAAAAATAAAATGGCTAAAGTAATAAAAATTTAGTATTCCTAATATCTTAGTCCCCGGTAACGACGCCAAAAACTTGATGTGGTCTAAAACTAATTATGATCACAATAAAGGCAAGCGCACCTATCATTCAATAGTATAGTTATGGTAAGACCGGTAATATCGTATCCACAAGGATCAAGAGTACTAGTAATTACTATCTTTCTATTAGCTAGCCTAAGAATTGGAGTGATTTTGTTTTAAACTAAAACTAATTAAACACAACAACGAAAGAATTAGGAAAATGCTTTTTAGACAACTTATATGAGATAGGCAATACCTAAGGAAGAATCCACCTAGGCTTCACTCATTATTTTTGATTCATACGATTTATTCACTTGATTTAATCCGTAGAAATCCCTGATTTATGTTAATATCTCTTTCAAGACTAAAAACAACTAACTCTACGTTGATTAATTGAAACCTCTTTCTAATTAAAACCCCTATTATCGCATTAACTCGATCTATGGATTCCCTTATTAGATTTGACTCTAATCCGGCAGATTTTCATCGCCCTATTTCTAGGGTTGCAATCAACTCCGCTTAATTGTGTTGATCTACTCTTAAACAGGGACTTTTGCTCCACTGAATAAGCACATTTGACTTGAATCAATAACCTGAATTATCAAAACAAGAATAAGAACTCACAACTAAGAATAAGAACAAGTATTTATCTTATAAATCAAATAATAATAAGATTCATCTTAGGTTTCATCCCCTTAGGTATTTAAGGGATTTAGTTCATACTGATAGAGGGAAACATCTTAAAATAGGGAAAACAACAAAACATAAGAAAACCCAAAAACTTCTAAAGAAATTGATAGGAGATCTTCAGTCTTGATGGATATCCTTCTCCTAAGCTGCTCCCGAGGGCTATCTTGGAGTATTTTCTTCCTTCTACTCGGCGTCTACTCGACGTCCCCTTTTAGGTTGCCCCTAGGGTGTTTATATAGGCTTTGGAATGCCTTTATTGGCCCACAAGTAGCCTTTTCCAAATAGAATTAAACCTAGGGTCGGTAGGGACACGCCCATGTGACACGCCCGTAGTGGACTCCTTCGGCCGTGCTTGATCTGCTCACCACACACGGCCGTGTGATCTACCTGTGGACGATAGTCCAGGCCGTGTGATTTATGATGTAGACCCATTTTGTCCCGTTTTGGCCTGTTTCTTGATCTTTTCGATTCCCTAAGCTCTCCTGGGTATAAAACATGAAATTAAAGGGATTAAGAGCAGCGAATTCATCAAATCTAATGAAAATTCATCCAAAATTAAGTATGGGGTTAAAATATGTGTAATTTATGGTTTATCAATCATCTTATAATTTCATTTACATATACTTCTCAAAATGACATACAAAACATCCTAAGTACATGCCATTATCAAAAGAAAATAAACTTCACCACTTGAGTTTGGGATCGGCTTCTCAATTCTAACTTGAAATTCTATCAATTTAACCCCTAACACTTCAATTTATTTAACATGAACAACTTCGAAAAATCCACTAACTTCTAAAATTTCAACATAAATCAAGTAGTATTTTGTTCTAGGATTCTAAAAACATCAAAATTACAAGAAAGGGGATTAAATTGACTTACCAGTCACACTTTGAACCTTAAAACCCTAAATTTTCCTTTTTTTCTTTCTTTCCTTTCTTTTTCTCCTGTTTTGTTTTCTGTTTATGCTTTTATTATTTTTGCTTCTTTTATTATTTGTTTTAATTATAATAATAATATAATATAATAATATTTTCTTAAATAATAAGTATATTTATACTATAATTGTATGTATGTATTTATTACACATGTATTTGACTATTACCATACACTTGTCACTTATGGCTTAACTGCTAATTTAGTCCCTTAACTTTTCAATAATCTATAATTCAACTTTTATCCTATTTGTAATTTAGTCCTTACACCTAATTACTTTTAATTTAGACAAATTTACCAAACCAAAACCTAATTGACCACACAACTAACTTCGTAAATATTTTTAATAAATATTTACGAATTCATTTTATGAAAACGGTGACCTGAAAATGCACTTTTCGATACTCGTAAATTTTGGGTCATTACATTTTAATCACCTCCTCAAATCAAAATATTTTTCTTCACCAAAGTGTTTTAAATTGCATTCATAAATAATTCTTTTCACAGTCCCTGTGGGTACAATAACTCGACATTTACTTGTCACTTTATTACTTGTTACGATTGTGTACACTTGCACATTTCCATCGTTCCAAAAGGTGTTACATCCTTAGGAGTATATTTTTTTCCTCTCCTTTGGTCGAGTGGTAACATGTGTGGAAATAATAAGGAGTCAAGTCCACCCATCTTCAATAGCTTCCCAAGATACTTCATTAATAGACATGACAAAAGCACTCACAAGAGCATTCCAATATGCATAGATTTTTTGAATCAAGTAGAAATGAAGCTCGGTTAATTGAAATGCATTTCTTCATGGATAGCATGATGAAAATCAAACTAAGGATCTACTTCACGAGTGTCTAGATCCTGCTCCATTACCAATTGAAAAAGCCTTCGATTTTTGGATGTTTCAACTTAATATTTTTCGAACAAATGTTGGATGGAACAATTTATAACAAGGTAAAACAATAAGAAAAAGGATTGTTCAGGATCACCTGTTGGCTTAAGCTTAATTTACCCTTACACAATGGATAATTATAGCCTCAATAATGAACTCAGTTGTTACAATAACTCTCTCTCATAACCTTACTTACAATCAAATTAATTCTATCCAACAAAGCCTACTAAGAGTGTCGAATATACTAAGCAAAAATAACTTAAGAACAAACCAAAAGACACTCCCCAAGATGCACTAAGCAAGTCGACTACTACCCTATTTATAGGTTGTTTCTAAAGTCCCTCCAGTAGTGTTTTAATAAGCTTTAGCCTCTCATTTAAAATCAAAATTTATCTTTTGAATTATTTCCAACAATTATCTCATAAATTCCTTCATAATCAAACTCTCCGGCAGCTTCAAATACTCTTAAAGGATAAAGATAAGACTATTCAATAATTCAAACTTTTCTCCTTTCTCCTCTAAGTAAATTGAATGAATGATGTTGATCATATTATACTTTAGCATGAAATTTCCTTATCATTTGTTGTTCAAAAATATTAAATCATAAGTCATGTAAAATTCAATCATGCCAACACTAAATCTTTGACTGCACCAAAATTGTTGTTTTATCTATTGTTCGAACATGAATTGAAACAAGAGAATAACACAAGCTGTCAAAGTTTCCAACATATTGTATACGTAAATTCTGAGTAAAATATTGACTTGGAATATTTGGAGTTAAATTTGGTTCTTCTCTCTGATTAGGCTTTGATCCAAGGGTTGGTTGGACTTGATCTCAAATGAATGCGGGTTACTTCGGTTATCGTGGTGACTTGCTCTTGAAATGGGTTTAGACCTCCTTCTTTCAATTGAACATGATCAAAAGGTGTCTTTCTCAAAAAACTAATGTTGATTTGATTTCTTTGGTTGGATTTGTTTGGAAGACAGATTTCTTTAAAACCGTTATGGCTTTTGTCAGAATTTATTCAAGTTCTTCAATTTCTTTAGAGATTTTGTAACAGACCGATTTTGACCCTAATCGGAACGGTGGTTTCGGGACCACGAATCCGAGTCTGAAAAATATTTTAATATTATATTTTGAGTCAGTTATATGTGAATTAATGTGTGTGAAAGTTTCGTATAAAAATTTAACTGTTTGTGTGCTCAATTAGTTAAAAAAGGACTAAATTGCGTAAATGGTAAAAGTGGCCTTTTATTTGATTTATGGCTAAATTGATGTGGCTTTATTTTAGTAAAGTCCTTAAAGGGAAATATACCCATTTTAAGTTATAGTGGACGGCAATGTGGTCATATAACATGTTTTTAAGTATTATTTTATATGTTAAAGATTATATTATAATTGTTTTATAATTTATAACTATATTATAATAAAACCAACATGAAAGTGGGATTTTATTCATCCTTTCTTCCACCGAATAACAAAGAAAAGAAAAGAGTGTTGGAGCTTTATACATTCGGCTATTTGCTAGCTAAATTAAAGGTTAGTTTTTAATGATTTTCGATAATTTCTACGTTTTTGTAATCGTTGCTTCGAATACTTCAAGACCCATGCTTAAATTTTTGATTTTGATGAATATTTTGAAATGTGCCATTGGTGAGTTCATGAGTTTTGTGATGATGGTTGATGAATTATGAAAGATTTATGTTAGATTAATATGTTTTGTATTGAAATTTTTGGTGATTTTGAGTGAATAGGGCTAAATTGAGAAAATAAATTTTTGAGGGGTTAAAATGCAAATAAATGAAATGCATGGACTTATATGGGTATGGAAGATTCGGCCTAGCTATAGTGTTGGGAGATTTTGCATATTTTGTGTTTTGTGTAAATAGGACAAATTTGTAAAAATGGGAAATATTAGGGGCAAAATGGTAATTTGCCTATTTAAGTGTTTTTGGATTAAATTGAGATGAAATGTGCTTGAATGAGCTAAATTTTAATGTGTTTAGATCAAGAACAAAGAAAACTGGAATTGGATCGGGGAAAGACAAAGGTTCTCGAATAGCCGATTTACACGGACTATCGACAACCGAGGTAAGTCCTTAAGTTAAAATATATAAAAGATTTATTTATGAACTTGTTTAATGATATTATTTGATAAATTTGAGTATGAATTTAGGTGATAGCCGAATGTTAGAATAAGGTTGAGTTGAAATGTAATTGTTAATTTTATTATGAATAAGCTTGTTTAGCTTGGAAATGTGAAATTGAAATGAAGTATATTTGATGTTGCGATTTAGCAATAAGTGATGTGTATTGAATGGATAATTGAGGTGATCTATTTCGGGCTAAATGCCTAGCAGGCCTTGTGCCGGTGATCTATTTCGGGCTAAATGCCTAGCAGGCCATGTGCCGGTGATTTATATCGGGCTTTATGCCTAGCAGGCTTCGTGCCGGTGTGTAACTCAGGCCTAAATGCCTAGCAGGCTTAATGCCGGTGATATGCTATAAACGGAGAATTTGAGAATTAAATGAGATGAGGCATATACTTTATGCAATGTGCCATTAGCTCGGGTAAGTGCTATTCTCCTAGTTTAGTAAGGAATGAAGTGTGAAAGTATGATATTATTTGAGCTTAATGTGTTCATTATTTTTTTATGAATTGATTATAAGTGGAATTGTTAATGGAAAGTGAATATGTATGTGTTTGCATATATGTACAAAAATACGAAATGTGATCGATATGCAGGATATTTTCATTTGACTTGGAATTTATAAATACTTGTTAAATATGTGATGAATGGTGCATACATTCATGGTAGAGAAGTGTAAAACAACTTATATTATGGTATTAATGATATTCGGCTATGACTAAGTTTATGACTAAGTTATTTAAAGTAATGTTTATAATTTTGCCATGAATTTAATGATTAAAAAGTTTAAATGAATGATATTATTTTTGCATTTGCTTAGGACTTACTAAGCTAATAAGCTTACTCCGTTTATGTTTAATATTCTTTTTATAGATTTGGTTAGGCTACGGGCTCCGAGGATCATCGAAGAAGTCAACCACACTATCAACTCTTTTGGTATTTATAAACCTAGTTTAATTTGAAAGGCATGTATAAGCTAGGCTATGTTGTTAACAAATGGTATTTGATTTTGTTTATATATGAATGGCTTTGCGAAATGGCTATTATTTTGGTTAAACTTTACTTACGTATTATGGTAGATCGATTTGTATATATATATATCGTTCTTGATTATGTGCTTCTTATTATGTACTAAATTAGATGGAGAGTGTTTATATTATGACATTTATACGTAAATGTTGGCTGTGATTCGTAGATGATTGCGGAAATGTCTATGCATGAATAATCGAAGTTGACCATTATAGTATTTCTTTGAGGGTTGAACATGTGATCAAAGGATTAACTTTATTTATTGAATTAGTTCGGGTGTTTGGTAGGTTAATAATGATCTTCGTGTCTTTGTGTAGTAAATGTGGTTCGGCTAGATGAATGAAAAAGAAAAAGAGAATTGCATTATGTGATGCATGTGTGTATATAAGTTCGGCCATCATGCTCATCTACAGTTATAATAGTATAAATTGATGTTGTGGTCTATGGCAGCTTTGGGTTCATTAAGTTCTATTAATGTACATTGGTTATTGTATTTTCAAGTTGTATATGACATATTCATGCATGAGTCAAATTTGAAATTTGTATAAACTTGAATGGGAAAGTTGGTTAAATATATATATTTATTTGCTTTAGATGTATGAGTATGGCTATACTAATTAAATAGCTATATTTGGGTTAGAAATGCATGAATATATATATAGTTATATAGTTATATGTGTCATGATATTTATATGTGATTGATTAACAGTTACAGAACGAAAATTTATGAAGTGGGTTGAGTTTTATAAATGTAACCTGGATAGAATCATTTTATGTAAATGGATATACCATATAATGCTATGAGAGTTCAAGATTAAATATGTATGTGTGTATGAATTGTGAAGATGACAAGGTGATATTCGAATAAGTGATAAATGTGTTTATGTCTTCTACATGTGCTTAAGTGAAAGGTTCATACTTAAATCTGTTACAAATATTTAAATAATATGTATATATGTTTTATTTTATCTGGGTTAATTTGGTAATGCCTCATAACCCTAATCCGGCGACGGATACGGGTTAGGGGTGTTACATTTGATTGGTATCAGAACTTACGATTTAGTCGATTCTAGGACTACCGTAGCGCGTGTGAGTCTAGCTATACATGCCTTTATCATATATTGATAGTGTGGTGATCTCTGACATTCTGAACTGTGTTTTATATAGTAAATGGACACTGATCCTAAAAGAGCCGTAGCGGATGATGTAGAGAGTGTAGCGCCTGACCGTGCACACGGATCGATCTTGCGTGGTAGACTCTCGACCGATTCCAGGGTAGCCACGAGGGGGAGGCTAAACAAGCCTTCTATCAGATGATGAATGAGTGGTTTACCCAGTTTATTCAGACTAACCCGGCTGTACACCAACCTCCACCCCCGAATAATCCAACTCCGATACCTTCAGCACCCCCGATGATAGATCCGATGAGATCTAGTAGGCCTCCAGTTGATAAAATCAGGAAATTTGGGGCCGAAGAATTCAGAATAAACGATGATGATGACGCAGAGCGAAATGAAATGTGGCTTGATAACACTATTCGGGTACTTGATGAGCTATCTTGTACTCCAGATGAATGCCTGAAGTGTGCTATATCTTTTCTTCGGGACAATGCATATCACTGGTGGAATACACTAGTATCAGTGGTTCCGAAAGAAAAAGTGACATTGATCAATTCGTTGATCAAAAACGAAAAGAATTTCTTGAACTAAAACAGGGGCAAATAACCGTGACTGAATATGAGCGAAAATTTGTCAGATTGAGCCGATATGCTCGGGAGTGTGTATCAACTGAAGCCATTATGTGCAAAAGGTTCGAAGACGGTTTGAATGAAGATTTAAAGTTGCATGTTGGCATTCTTGAAATCAAAGAATTTGTGACACTAGTCGAGCGAGCTTGCAAAGCTGAAGTGCTCGGGAAGGAGAAAAGAAAGGCTGAGATAGAAGCTAGAGACACTCGTAAGAGATCGTCGGGTAAGAATTTCCATTCCGCATCTAAGAAGTTCAGAGATGACTTCAACCAACATAAAGCTAATTCAAATTTACCTAGACGTGATCGACCTCCAGTGGGCTCCCGAGCTACCTCGATGGCCAGTGTTGGTAACGTTCCACAGAATCGAGTTGAATGCAAGCACTGTGGGAAATGGCATTCCAGGAGTTGTAGATTCCATGATTGGTCTTGCTTTAAATGCGGATCGTCAGATTATTTTATTAGAGAATGTCCGATGTTAGTTGAGCAGAATACAGTTTAGAACATTAAGTCGAGCAACACGTTAGCGCGAGGCAGGCCACCCAGACATTCAGGCAATGTAGGTGGTAGTCAGAGAGGAACGAAGAACACTACAGTTTGATCTGAGGCTAGAGTTCCAGCTAGAGCTTATGCCACACGAGCCAGAGAGGATGCTTCCTCCCCCGATGTCATTACCGGTACTTTCACCCTTTATGATACTACTGTGATTGCATTGATTGATCCTGGCTCGACTCATTCATATGTGTGTGAAACTCTAGTATTCGGTAAGACTCTGCCAGTTGAGTCTACTGAGTTTGTGATTCGTGTGTCCAACCCTTTGGGTAGATGTGTGCTTGTTAATAAAGTGTGTAAAGGTTGCCCGTTGATGATTCGGGATTCTTGCTTCCCAGCCGATTTAATGTTGTTGCCCTTCGATGAGTTCGATATAATTTTGTGAATGGACTGGTTAACTTCACATGACACAGTGGTGAATTGCAAAAGAAAGCTAATTGATTTGAGATGTCAGAACGGGGAGATCATCAGAATTGAATCCAGTGATTTAAGTGGGTTTCCTACAGTAATATCTTCGATGTTGGCCCGGAAATATGTGAGAAAAGGGTGTGAAGCTTATTTGGCCTATGTACTGGATACTAAAGTGTCTGAAAAGCATATTGAATCTGTACCGGTGGTGTGTGAATACCTAGATGTGTTTCCTGAAGAACTACCGGGCTTACCACCAGTACGAAAGATTAAGTTCGGCATTGAATTAGTACCGGGAACGACTCCGATTTCGATAGCTCCGTATCGGATGGCACCCACTGAGTTAAAAGAGTTGAAAGCGCAGTTGCAAGAGTTGACAGATAGGGGCTTTGCACGACCGAGCTTCTCTCCTTGGGGTGCACCGGTTTTATTTGTGAAAAAGAAAGATGGGACTATGCGAATGTGTATCGATTATCGGCAACTAAATAAGGTAACTATAAAGAATAAGTACCCGTTACCTCGGATTGATGATTTGTTTGATCAGCTAAAAGGGGCTTCAGTATTTTCGAAGATAGATTTGAGATCAAGCTATTATCGCTTGCAGTCGAGATACGAGATGTGCCAAAGATCGCATTCGGAAGAGGTACGGACATTTTGAGTTTCGTTATGCCTTTTGGACTCACTAATGCACCTGCTATTTTTATGGATCTAATGAATCGAGTCTTCAGACAGTTTTTGGATCAGTTTGTAGTAGTGTTTATTGATGATATACTGATCTACTCCAAAAATGAAACCGAGCATGCTGAGCATTTGAGATTAGTGCTCCAAACTTTGAGAGATCAACAGTTGTATGCGAAGTTTAGTAAGTGTGAGTTCTGGATGAAAGAGGTCAGCTTTTTGGGACATGTTGTTTCAGCATCAGGTATTCGAGTCGATCCAAACAAAATTTCAGCTATTCTTGATTGGAAGCCACCGAAGAATGTTTTCGAGATTCGAAGTTTTCTGGGCCTTGCGGGCTACTACAGACAGTTTTTAAAGGTTTTTCTGTGATAGCTACACCTTTGACAAAGCTACTACAGAAAGATGCCAAGTTTGAGTGGTCAGAAAAGTTTCGAGCAGTTGAAAGCCCTTTTGACCGAAGCTCCAGTGTTAGCTCAGCCTGAATCGGGTAAAGAATTTGTTGTGTATCTGATGCTTCCTTAAGTGGTTTGGGCTATGTATTGATGTAGGAAGTCAGAGTAGTAGCCTACGCATCGAGACAATTGAAGCCGCATGAAAGAAATTACCCGACGCATGATTTGGAGCTTGCAGCCATTGTGTTCGCACTGAAGATTTGGCGTCATTACTTATTCGGCGAGAAATGCCATGTTTACTCGGATCATAAAAGTCTGAAGTATTTGATGACTCAAAAAGACCTGAATTTAAGACAACGTAGGTGGTTGGAATTGTTGAAAGACTATGAATTGGTGATTGACTACCATCCGGGAAAAGCTAACGTTGTTGTAGATGCGTTAAGTCGAAAATCATTGTTTGCTCTTCGTGCAATGAACGCACAGATAGCTATGTCTGGTGATGGTTCGATCATAGCCGAATTACAAGCAAGACCGATGTTTATTCAGGAAATTTGTGATGCACAGAAAGTTGACAAAGATTTGATTGCTAGTCGAATTCAGTGTGAAAAAGGTGCAGAATCAGATTTTCAGATTGATGCAAATGACTATTTGAATTTTAAAAGCCGAATGTGTGTTCCGAAGAACTCAGATTTGATACAGATGATTCTGAGTGAGGCCCATAGTGGTCGACTGTCGATACATCCGGGTAGCACAAAAATGTATAACGATTTGAAACAGTTCTATTGGTGGCCTGGCATGAAACGGGATATATCTGAATTTGTTTCAAATGCTTAGTTTGTCGCCAGTAAAAGCCGAGCATCAAGTGCCATCCGGACTACTTCACCAATCATGATACCGAATGGAAATGGGATAGAATTACAATGGATTTTGTATCCGGTCTCCCTATGACACCGAGTAAGAAAGATGCCGTTTGGGTTATAGTTGATAGACTGACCAAATCAGCTCATTTGGTACCAGTTCGTACGAACTATTCACTCGATAAACTTGCCGAATTGTATGTATCACAGATCGTGAGATTGCATGGTGTACCGAGTTCCATTGTTTCAGACAGAGACCCGAGATTCACATCGCGATTTTGGAAGAAGTTGCAAGATGCTTTAGGCACTAAACTTCATTTTAGTACAGCCTTTCATCCGCATGAGAGAGGCAGTCGATCCGAGCGAACTATTCAGATACTTGAGGACATGTTGAGATGTTGCGTTCTCGAGTTTGAAGGTACGTGGGAACAATACCTACCTTTGATTGAATTTGCTTACAATAATAGCTTTCAATCTAGTATCAAAATGGCACCTTATGAAGCCTTGTACGGGCGAAAATGTCGAACACCATTATACTGGACTGAGCTCAGCGAGAATAAGATACACGGAGTTGATTTGATTAAAGAAACTGAACAAAAAGTGGCTGTGATCAGAGATACTTTGAAAGCTACCTCAGACCGACAAAAGTCTTATGCTGACTTAAAGCGTAAAGATATTGAATTTCAAATCGGAGATCGAGTATTCTTGAAAGTTTCTCTGTGGACAAAGGTACTCCGATTTGGTTGGAAAGGCAAACTTAGTCCGAGATTCATCGGACCTTATAAAATCACTGAACGTATTGGGTCTGTTGCTTATAGGTTGAAGTTGCCCTCTGAGCTAGAAAAGATACCTGACGTATTTCACGTTTCGATGCTTCGTAAGTACAGATCACATCCGTCTCATGTGATCACACCGTCAGAGATTGAAATCTGATCCGACTTGACATATGATGAAGAACCGATCTGCATCTTAGCTCGAGAAATGAAAGAGTTGAGAAATAAAAGGATTCCATTAGTAAAAGTATTATGGAATAGACATGGAGTTGAAGAGGCTACGTGGGAACCTAAGGATTCAATGAGGCAGCAATATCCAAACTTGTTTAACAGTAAGATTTTCGAGGACGAAAATCCTTAAGGGGGGAGAGTTGTAACAGACCAATTTTGACCCTAATCAGAACTGTGGTTTCGAGACCACGAATCCGAGTCCGAAAAATATTTTAATATTATATTTTGAGTCAGTTATATGTGAATTAATGTGTGTGAAAGTTTAGTATAAAAATTTAATCGTTTGTGTGCTCAATTAGTTAAAAAGGACTAAATCGCGTAAATGGTAAAAGTGGCCTTTTATTTGATTTATGGCTAAATTGATGTGGCTTTATTTTAGTAAAGTCCTTAAAGGGCAATATACCCATTTTAAGTTATAGTGGACGGCAATGTGGTCATATAACATGTTTTTAAGTATTATTTTATATGTTAAAGATTATATTATAATTGTTTTATAATTTATAACTATATTATAATAAAACCAACATGAAAGTGGGATTTTATTCATCCTTTCTTCCACCGAATAACAAAGAAAAGAAAAGAGTGTTGGAGCTTTATACATTCGGCTATTTGCTAGCTAAATTAAAGGTTAGTTTTTAATGATTTTCGATAATTTCTACGTTTTTGTAATCGTTGCTTCGAATACTTCAAGACCCATGCTTAAATTTTTGATTTTGATGAATATTTTGAAATGTGCCATGATGAGTTCATGAGTTTTGTGATGATGGTTGATGAATTATGAAAGATTTATGTTAGATTAATATGTTTTGTATTGAAATTTTTAGTGATTTTGAGTGAATAGGGCTAAATTGAGAAAATAAATTTTTGAGGGGTTAAAATGCAAAATAAATGAAATGCATGGACTTATATGGGTATGGAAGATTCGGCCTAGCTATAGTGTTGGGAGATTTTGCATATTTTGTGTTTTGTGTAAATAGGACAAATTTGTAAAAATAGGAAATATTAGGGGCAAAATGGTAATTTGCCTATTTAAGTGTTTTTGGATTAAATTGAGATGAAATGTGCTTGAATGAGCTAAATTTTAATGTGTTTAGATCAAGAACAAAGAAAAACGGAATTGGATCGGGGAAAGACAAAGGTTCTCGAATAGCCAATTTACACTGACTATCGACAACCGAGGTAAGTCCTTAAGTTAAAATATATTAAAGAGTTATTTATGAACTTGTTTAATGATATTATTTGATAAATTTGAGTATGAATTTAGGTGATAGCCGAATGTTAGAATAAGGTTGAGTTGAAATGTAATTGTTAATTTTATTATGAATAAGCTTGTTTAGCTTGGAAATGTGAAATTGAAATGAAGTATATTTGATGTTGCGATTTAGCAATAAGTGATGTGTATTGAATGGATAATTGAGGTGATCTATTTCGGGCTAAATGCCTAGCGGCGTGCCTTGTCTTGCCGTGATCTATTTCGGGCTAAATGCCTAGCGAGCCATGTCTTTGGTGATTTGTATCGGGCTTTATGCCTAGCAGGCTTCGTGCCGGTGTGTAACTCAGGCCTAAATGCCTAGCAGGCTTAATGCCGGTGATATGCTATAAACGGAGAATTTGAGAATTAAATGAGATGAGGCATATACTTTATGCAATGTGCCATTAGCTCGGGTAAGTGCTATTCTCCTAGTTTAGTAAGGAATGAAGTGTGAAAGTATGATATTATTTGAGCTTAATGTGTTCATTATTTTTTTTATGAATTGATTATAAGTGGAATTGTTAATGGAAAGTGAATATTTATGTGTTTGCATATATGTACAAAAATATGAAATGTGATCGATATGCAGGATATTTTCATTTGACTTGGAATTTATAAATACATGATAAATATGTGATGAATGGTGCATACATTCATGGTAGAGAAGTGTAAAACAACTTATATTATGGTATTAATGATATTAGGCTATGACTAAGTTTATGACTAAGTTATTTAAAGTAATGTTTATAATTTTGCCATGAATTTAATGATTAAAAAGTTTAAATGAATGATATTATTTTTGCATTTGCTTAGGACTTACTAAGCTAATAAGCTTACTCCGTTTATGTTTAATATTCTTTTTATAGATTTGGTTAGGCTACGAACTCAGGATCATCGAAGAAGTCAACCACACTATCAATTCTTTTGGTATTTATAAACCTAGTTTAATTTGAAAGGCATGTATAAGCTAGGCTATGTTGTTAACAAATGGTATTTGATTTTGTTTATATATGAATGGCTTTGCGAAATGGCTATTATTTTGGTTAAACTTTACTTACGTATTATGGTAGATCGATTTGTATATATATATATATCGTTCTTGATTATGTGCTTCTTATTATGTACTAAATTAGATGGAGAGTGTTTATATTATGACATTTATACAGAAATGTTGGCTGTGATTCAGAGATGATTGCGGAAATGTCTATGCATGAATAATCAAAGTTGACCATTATAGTATTTCTTTGAGGGTTGAACATGTGATCAAAGGATTAACTTTATTTATTGAATTTATCTAGTTATATTAGTTCGGGTGTTTGGTAGGTTAATAATGATCTTCGTGTCTTTGTGTAGTAAATGTGGTTCGGCTAGATGAATGAAAAAGAAAAAGAGAATTGCATTATGTGATGTATGTGTGTATATAAGTTCAGCCATCATGCTCATGTACAGTTATAATAGTATAAATTGATGTTGTGGTCTATGGCAGCTTTGGGTTCATTAAGGTTCTATTAATGTACATTGGTTATTGTATTTTCAAGTTGTATATGACATATTCATGCATGAGTCAAATTTGAAATTTGTATAAACTTGAATGGGAAAGTTGGTTAAATATATATATGTATTTTCTTTAGATGTATGAGTAAGGCTATACTAATTGAATAGCTATATTTGGGTTAGAAATGCATGAATATATATATGTAGTTATATGTGTCATGATATTTATATGTGATTGATTGACGGTTACAGAACGAAAATTTATGAAGTGGTTGAGTTTTATAAATGTAACCTGGATAGAATCATTTTATGTAAATGGATATACCATATAATGCTATGAGAGTTCAAGATTAAATATGTATGTGTGTATGAATTGTGAAGATGACAAGGTGATATTCGAATAAGTGATAAATGTGTTTATGTCTTCTACATGTGCTTAAGTGAAAGGTTCATACTCAAATCTGTTACAAATATTTAAATAATATGTATATATGTTTTATTTTATCTGGGTTAATTTGGTAATGCCTCATAACCCTAATCCGGCGACGGATACGGGTTAGGGGTGTTACAGATTTCTTCATAAAAATTCCGCACTTCTGAACTTGTGAATGTGTAAAATGGCTTGGAGGTGACTATCTTTTATATTGCCAATCACTAGAGTAAAAGAGAATTCTTGTGGAATGTAAACTCTTCATTTGAAGTGATCCAAAAATATAAACTCTTTTATTTATTATTTATCTTTTATTAACTTAATTAATTTAGAGATAAAATAAAAATTTATTATTATTAATTTTATTATTTTAATTTAACTAGTGATAATATAAATATTTAATTGATGCAGTCGATTGAGTCTCGCTCAATTAGCATTGGTTTTATTGTCAGTACAATAAGACGTAGTTTCAAGTGCGTTGAAGCAAGTTTCTCCTATTTAAGGGTTGGAGAGGGCTTATGGGTAATTTTTAGAATTGTATAAAAAAATTCTTCATTCATGTAGAACTCATCCTTCTTTACCTATAAAACATAAAGCAACGCCCAAGCATTGACTTTTTCATCAGCACTGATCGATATTAAACTTCCACTTGTAGATGTTGTAGATTTTGTTGGTTTTGAAACTTTGATTAAAGTTGATATACTTTTTGGATTTAAAAATAAAAGTTCAATTGTTAACACTAATAAATTTCTCTTGTTTAATGTATGTTCATTACAACATAGGTTTTTTTTTTTTTTTTTTTTTTGTTACATGGCTACTAAGTGGTCATCTATTTATTTCAAAACATCACACCAAAAAATTTAATAGAATAATTTTATTCGTGTTAGGAATTGAATCTAAATTTTAAGATTTGGAAAGTAGAGAGATTAAATGTAACATCCTGAATTTTTGGGGCTTTGCATTTGATGTGTTGTGATGTGATGTTATGCTTAAGGTGTTAATTAGGGTGTTTAAGGGGTTCAGACTGGGCTAAGGAATTGGGCCGAGGCCTTAATTGAATTTTTTGTTTGGGCACTCTAGTGGAAAGCCTGATAAGATAGGGCTTAAAAGATGTTATCTGAGTTTTAAGATACAAAATGGGCTTGTGGCCCAGTGGCTAAGTGGCGCCACTTAAAGAGCAGGGAAGTGGCGTCAACTGGGGAGGCTCAAATTCAAGTTGCATGAAGCCCAATTCTTTTAATTAAATTTTAGTTAATTTTCGGCATTAGGGTTTATTCTTCCATTCTCTTCTTCAATTTCGGCATTTGGGTTTTTCTCTCATTCTTTTCTCTCATTCTCTGCTTAAGCCGAAATCCCTAATTCCATTCTCTCATTCCCACTTTTATGCAAAAGTCGAAATTCCATTATTTTTCTCTGCTTTCATCTCCATAGCTGAATACCCTTGTCTATTCTTTTCTTTTGCCGATCTCTTCACTAAAAGCCGAATCTACATAGATTTCTTCCTATCATCTTCTCTTTTTGATTTCCGTAAAAAGCTGAAATCTTCTAGGAGTTGCCGAATACTCTGTAAAGGTAGGTGCCGATTTCTTCTGATCTATTCTTTTTTCTCTTTCGGTTTTTTGAAGACAAAGCTGAAAGGCTAATGGATTGTTAGTTTCTTGTGTTTACGTGTTGGGCGACATTCGGGAATTGAAGTAGATCGCTTAGATCTAAAAGCTGGAACCGCTAGTCTCTGAACCTCATATCTCTCTTTTCAGGATTTCAAGGTAAGGGGGTTCTCTTTATATTCTCGTTAGATTCGCTATCGTAATTGTGATCTTAACCATATGTTATGATGGTAGCAACTGATAAGGTCTTTTGATGGAATCAAATACCGATCAAAGAAGGAGGGATTGGATCATTAAACCAACCCCTAAGTTTAAGAAGCGGCGATGTCGTCGATGCAGATTGGCCACCAGGTTGTGGACCAGCTTCAGAACAAAACCTTAGACAGTTAGCAGTCGTATCGGCTTCTGATAGTGTCGACATAGAAGATATCGTCTTGACTGTGTGTAGATCTCTATCACACTAACTAATCTGTATATATATATGTGTTGGGCTAAAAGCCAGAAAAAGGCTGTATAGACAATCGTATTACCCGAAAAGGGTAGGCATGGGATGCCAGGTACGTAATCATAGAAACTTCTCTATGTGTATCGATGTATGTAAAAACCTATGATCTTTTAGGTAGTATTTTGTTTTGATTCCGCATGGATGTATGCATGGGATGGGATTGATATGATGAAGGGGAAGAGCATGTTAAAAGGTCACTTAGTGATCGGTGGTTAAACCACGATATGTACATTTAGATCACAATAGTGATCGGTGGCTCTGCCACACTTGATTATAAGGTCACACAGTGATCGGTGGCTCTGCCACAGTGGATATAAGGTCACATGGTGATCGGCATTATAACTGACAGCATGACTGTCGATATGGTGTGTAGCGGTTGGTGGGTTGATTGTAGAAATCCCCGAGGTGTGATGGCTGGTACGGGCTGGTGTGTAGAGGATGGACTTTTAGGTTGGGTTGGGCCATGTTGCATGTGAATATTCTGTTGCCATTGTGTATAGGCCAAGGCCCATAATGTGTTTGTGGGCCTCAAGCCTTTTATGTGTTTTCGGGATTTGCACACTGAGTCTTGGTGACTCACCCCTTTATTTTCCTTGACTTTTCAGATGAGCAGTAGATCGTGCACATGGGAGCCGAGGCAGACTCGAGGGGCCATTAAGTCTTATATTTTCATAAACTATTTTCAGTTTTTCTTTAGGTTTTTAATTTTGGGACTATTTATGTAATAAGACTCCATAGCTTAGGCTTAAATTATAATTGTTAATGTCTTTATTCTAATTTTTTTTTTAAATTTAAATTTTATGTTCAAAGACTTATCTATAAGAAGTAATAATATGGGATTTTCAAACACGTTCAAAGAAAAACCAAAGGTTTTCTTCAAATATCACTTATTTTAGCAAATACCTAAATAAGCAAACTGAATTTCGAAAAATCATCCAAGTGAAGTTTTTAACGTTAAACCCCGTAGCATACCAGATCTGGTCGTAGCGTTTGAGCCGGGTTTGGGGTGTTACATTAAATTATTAGAAATAAAAGTAAAAGGACTATAGTTCAAAGTTACAAATAGTACAAAGACTTGGAGCCTATTTTAACTTTTTTTTTAAAGTTATGTGATAAATTAAAGGACACAAATATTTGTATTATCTTAACTAATAATTTTTTTGGAAATTAATTAATAATGCAATAAAAATGGTTTTTAAGTCAATTCCCAACTTAGTTGGTGATGCCAAACTCTTTTCTTTGAAGAAAAATATTGTCACTAGTAGAAACCATGAACAATAGTAATACATAGACATGACAAAGAGTACAAATAATAAATAAAACATTATAAACTATTATACAAAATTCCACTATCTACAAAGAGAAATCTTATAGGGGAGAAAGAAAATTGACAGCAACTGTACTTCAAGGAGATTTAGAAACAAATCAAAGATGTATCACCTAGATCAACCACCAATAATTGTATCCTAACCCCACCAAACCATCCTAATGATGATCTGGAATCAACCAATAAACCATTGTCAAGAGACTCATTGCATCAATGATGCATAAAAAGTCAAGTCTCAAATAGAAGTCGATGATTGGCTAGTAATAAAGAAAGCCAATCGGTTGACTTCATTGAGTAAGAGTTGGCATTGTTTCAGCCGAACAAGGTAAATAGTTTGAGCTATATAAAAATCCTATAATATGCTCGTAAGGGTAAAAGAACATATAAGAGGGTAAATAAGTTAAGATCAATAACCATGTCGTTAAACAAAAGGCTCGGATATCATAACGAAGATATCATAACGAAGTAATGAGAAGCTTATAAGATGGATCCACTTAATTTTAACTCCCTTCCACTTTCCCCCTAAAACTTTTACTCCCCTCCCATCCCACTTCCATCTACCCCAAAATTATCCCCCAATTTTTTTAATATTTTCCCTCCAAAATTTTACTTTCCTTATTTACTTTCCCTCAAAATTTTACTCCCCAAAACCTTTTATTTTCCCCCTAAATTTTTACTTCTCGCCCTTTACCCCTAAATAAAAAATCAAAATCATCCAAAAAAATCCCTAAACCTAAATAGTAATAATTTTATCTATATCTATTATTTATGTTATTAAATTAAATTTCACATTTTGTATTATTTATATTATTGAATTTTTTAATCATATTAAACATTTATATTAAAATTGAATTAATAATGATGTCATAAAATATTCATGTTAAAATTTTATATTGGTATCAATGTCATATTTTATTTTTTAAAATAACTTTTATTAAAAAAATCACATTTTTACATAGTGACGAGAATCAGAAGATAATTGAAGCAACTAAGCAAGCAAAGAAACTAATCCGTATATAAAAGATTAATAAATAAATTATGAGGTGATGAAAGTTAATAACAAAATTGATTATGGTGGGTGACAGTGGTTATGAGGACCCAAAATTATTTTTTAAAATTTAACTCGAACAAATATATTTGATTCGATTCGATTCAAATTCCATCTCACTCGACTTGATTCGAGAAAATTTTAAATCAAATAAAGATGATAAAATATGATTTGTCTAACTCGATTAACTCAAAATTTTTTCATTTGATTCGATTGAACGCTTACCATACTAATGAGAATCCATGAATCAATTTTCTTTATTTTTTATAAACAAAGGAAACACTATTGGTTTTTGCACATGTTACGATGCCACTAGACACCAGTTAAAGATTAATTTCCGATAATAATTAATAAAGCACTTCGTTTTCACCATACTTGTCAATAGCTCCATCCAATGACTTAAGCCATGAAAAAAATATAAAGCTTTTCTTAGAATAAAATATGAATAAACCTGTTCAAAGTAGAAATTTACATCGAAATGGAGATTTATTTTATATTAGAAACCGAATATACCAAACTTGTCATAAACAATTACATAATCACTTTAGAGAAACTCTTATGTGAATGTGCCAATTACTTTCTTGCCACGTGATAGACTAGCTCGGCAAAGTTTGGTCATTACACCAAAAAGAAATTAAATTATCTACAAGTTAATTGTAGTAGTTGAAGAACAATTCATCATAAATTTAAAACAAAAATGCAAAAGACTTGGTAAGTCTTCCATTTCCTCCCTGATAATTAATAAACAAAGACAACTTCAAATGCTGTACGTATGAAAAAGCTTTATACTCCAGCAAAATTTCTCATCCCTTCCAAAGCAATCAAATTTAAAAAAAAAATTGAAGCTAGAAAATTACATTTATCAGCACCAGGAATAGAGATATTCCCATCATACCACAGAGCACTCATAGCCGTTTCAATACTATTAGCAATCAAATCCCTTTACTGCAAACTATAGTAAAATCCCTCTCGTGCCCATCGCACTCGCATAGATAACTCAGACCATATTAAATTTAAACCAAACCGGGTGTTGAGGAGGATAGAATGGTTCGGTTTAGATTCAATATAGTTGGAGTTAGCAACACAATTTTAATGGGGACGAGATAGGATTGCCCTGTAGTTTGCAGCAAGGGGATTTTATTGCTTATAGTATTGAAACGGTTGAGTTTTTAGTGGTGTGATGGAAATATCTGTATCCATGGCTGTGATAAAAATATAATCCTATTGTTGACTTATATTCTAGATTGGCTTCAAGACATCGGACAACGTCTCATTACGAAGGCCTTATACCCTGAAGATATATTTGTTTTTCCATTTCATTGCATAGGCTTCCAGTTTAACATGGGGAAAATGAGTGTCATTGCCTTGGCTGTTTTGAGCAACCAGAATTTGGTATCATCATTCCCATATTTGGTTCAAATCCATCAATTAATTCTAATGTACTTGTCAAAGCTTTGCAATTTGGATAAGAATATGGTGAAAAATCTTTGATCAAAGTTCTGGTGGGCTAACAATTAAGGCACCTAAAAATGATTTCATGGTAATTTATTTCTAGTAATAGTTGACATGTTAATTCTCATTAATAGTAATTTTATTTTTGAACTCTGTGTGTTAACTTGATGGTTAGAGTATTCACCACTACAAGTATAGTCTGGGTTGTGTTAGTCATGTTGCTGTTAGGGCTTTACCCTTCTCTTTTAATTCACCAAAATAAAAACAATAATTTTATTTTCTTTCGAAAAAAGATCAAATAAAAAGAAAGGTTTTGCTTATCCCATTAGGCTCTTGTTAAGTTCAAAATATTATTAGTCATTATTGTTAGTTTTGTTTTTTAGTTTGCTTAATGGTTTGACTTGTTCTTTTCTTATGTTTTAAGTTATATTTATTGTGTACCCATATGCCACTTGGTTAAGAGATAAACTTGTTGAGCACTCTAGCGACAACCATTTCTTAGAGCCTATTCAACTATAGGAACATAGGCAAGTATGAGAATTAATTGGTGCAAAAAGTTTCTATTTAGAATGCAAGGTTAGGTCAATCCTATATAAAGTAATGTTTATTTTTCCTTAACATACATTTTTTTTTGGCTAAAAGGTAATTTCCTTAATGATCATATATTACACCATAAAGTAAACAATACATTTCAACACACCTTAAAAAAGCAACATTGGATTACATAAATCGGAAAATAACAGAAGAAACACTCCATCACTACTAGCAAGTAGAAAACATGACAGCCCTAAAGCATCTTGCTTTTGCCAAAGAGTCGGTTATCTCATTAATCACTCAAAACACCATAAAGAAAGACACTTCTCCAATCTTATTCAATAATTAATTTTACCTTACTTTTCCAATTTAAGTCAACAGCACATTTAACCGTCACAATTTTAGTATATTTAGATTCTTGAATTCCTATCAGCCCCACAATCATAATGCAACACAACCCCAAAACCTAAAGTCCCTAGTTTTCCGAAAGTGGAATCATCAACATTAAACTTCAAACTTCCCTCTATATAGGGATCGCACCGAACATCGAATTTGCTTTTAACCACACAACAATCTTGGACACATAAGCTTGAGTCATCCTAAAAAGTCCACTCATTAATGACACCCCTTCTTTAATTGCCTTTAGCCAGTAGTAAGCCATCTTTTTATCTGGAAATGTTGAAACAAGAAAATCTGATTTACTTGGAAACTTATTTTTGTGAAATCAGCCTTTGATTTTTTTTCCCGATTTTATGTGAAATGGTATATTAGTTTCTTAATTTTGTTTCCCACTTTAGCATCTAAATAGTTTCAATTAGAATGAAGTAGTTTTCATTCTTCAAATTCTTCAAGGTATCAATTCCAAAATATATATCATTAATCCAATTTTTTTTCCAATGACTGGAAATGGCATGATTGAAAATAATAATAATAGAATTATCGATCGATAGCTCACCCAAACATAAAACAATGTCCAAAGGGAATCAGGATGGATTTGAAAGTTTTCATAGTTTTATCATAGGTCACAAGTTCAATGGAAACAAATATATTCAATAGTCCCAATCAGTTAAAATGTTCATTTGTGGTCGAGGAAAAATATTTTTAGCTGAATACTATTTCTTGATATGTTTCTGTGCCCCTTGTTTATTGAATAAAATGTTATTAGCCTTTCACAGAAAAAAAATAAAGTAAAATTTTGTCAGTGATACCAGATAAGCAGTCTTGACTTGCGGGTTGTGATCTGAAATGGTTTGCTAAATAAATTTCAACATATCATTCACTAGATGTATGTTTTTCAAAGCACAAGATCCTAGGACACAAATAAACTGCCTTCACGCGTAGATAATTTGAACTTCCATGCCCTTATCTAACCATTCCTTCATCCCTCTCGACAATTCGTCATGTCTTGAATATAATATTATACATCTTGAATGTGCAGGAAAGTGGTTATGTATATATATAAGAAATAACTTAGAGAGACATAACAAACCAATTTTTATATTATTCAACTCATTCATATGTTTCGCTTTATTCTAAGTTGAAATGTCTAGCCATTTGATTGTGAAAGCTTTTCTTTGTTGATGATAAATAGAACAAAGATAGGCTAGTTGGAACCATAAAAAACTTCAGTTCTATTTAAATATATATAAAAAAAAAGAAAGTATTAGTACATGTTTAATTTAATAAATATACTTAATTAAGCAATTTCAATTTAATAAGAATTTTGATTTTAATGGTAATAAAAACAATGTACATTTTATTTTAACAAAATATTAAATAATTTAAATTTTATCATGAACATTTTTTTAAGTCATAAGAAACTAACTCATTCTATCAATTTAAATATAGAAATAATGAATAAAATAGTCCATATTTAATTTAATAAAAATAATCACGTCCATATTTAATTTAATAAAAATAATCACTTAAAAGAATTTTATTTTAATAAGGATATTAATGTTAATAATATATTTTATTTTAATTAAAAAAGATTGAACAACTAAATTTTTAAAAAAAAATTAAGAATAAAGATATCATTCACTATCTCTAATACGTACATTTATGTATAATTTGAGGGGAAGATGAAAAAGCTAGAGAAATTGCAAAGGGTTTATATAATTCTGAAGGGTGTATAAATAATTCTTGAATTTTGTTTGTAAACAATAGTTGTAGTTGAGAAACTAATGAAATAATATTATGTTAGATCCCAATCAATTTTCAAAAAGGGAAAAAGACAACAAAAAAATTAATACAAGAATCAATCGTAGTGATGCATTCATTTCCCTAAATGAAGGTCTAAAATCTAAACTTCAAACTAAAAACCAATTGTAATTGCAAGACTCCATATTGTATGATGAAAATAATATTACGAGAGGTTATAACAAGCTAAGGTACATGAGAAACCTCTTTATTTTTCTTTCAACTAAATTTAACATGAAAAACATCATCCAAACACTTGAAACTGTAGAAGGGCCAATGGTGATAGGATGGGCAGCTATAGGGGTAATTAATCTGGTGCTAGGTAATAGGGGCTTAGAGTACCCAACGCTGCTTCCAATAGGTGCCATTTTCCTGGAGGTAATGGTTATTATTCCCTTAACTTCCCTAGCAAACGAAAATGCTTCCACCACAGTTTGTGGGTTTAATAGCCTTAGGTATTAACCTACCTCTATCTTTAAATTGTTAATGAAAATACTTAAAGCATAGCTTTTTGGAAGATGCACCTGGTTCAGTATACTCACAAATTGGTCATGGTATGCATCAATAGTACTTGTTTGTTTAAGTGATACTAACTCGATCATAGGGCCCAAGTAGGTTGCAGAACCAAACCCCTCCTTGATTCCTCATGCATAAGTTTCCCATGGAATTTGATGGAGTCCTCCATTTCTCTGGCAAAAAAAAAATGATGTCAATCTAGGGCTTTTCCCTTAAGGTGTAGGATCATTGTTCTAACCTTGGCTTGCTCCTATAGTTCCTCGGCTTCAAAAAAATTGCTCTAACTTTGACCACCATCCGCAAAAGTCTTCCCCATTAAACTGAGGGCAATCAAACTTGAGTAACCTACCAGATGACTCCAAGGCACAGGCTCTTGAAAGAAGTCTTGTTTGTCCACTTTCTTACATGGGTGATAAGATTAGACTTTATTGAAACCATCTCATCATATATTACTTCTTTCCAGAAAGAAGAGTCTTGAGATTTCATTGCCTCCTCAAATGTGATAGGATCAAATTTCGTATTATAACAATAGGGTATCTTATTGCATATACTTTCACATTTTCCTTCTACAAGAAACATAATGAAATCTAGTCCAAAATCTTTGACCTTTTTAATCATTTTACTTCTTCTTAATTCATGACAAGATTCATCATTATTATCAATTTGTTCCAATGAAATATCATTCTCATTTGAAGAATGAATCAATTGTTGTGGTTGTAAATGTCTTAAAATAAAATTAAATCTATTTTCATCAAAAATAGCATCTTTTGATTCAATAACAGTATTAATTGAAATTGAATCATTTGATTCAAGTACCATGAACCTATATGCCTCGCTATTATGTGCATGTCCTTTTAATCTTAGGGAAATGATTTCTTGTAATTTTAGTTAACATACATGTATTGCATTTTTCAATATTATTATTAAAAATAGGAATTAAATCTAACTTATGCATGTCATTCAATTTTCTATAATGCCATAAAAGATTCAACCATATAAGTAGAAATAATATTTTTATTCTTATTAATAATATGGCATAATTGCAAAAAAAACCTCAACATTTGGGGGCTTTTGGTTTTTGTGCCCTTGACCTTTTTCAACATAATAGCCCATGTGTCATGCCACATAAGCGCACGACATCATAAATGATGTCATCTATTTAACAATTTTTTTTCTCATTTTCTCTCTTGCCAAACACATGGTTGCTGCCATTTTCTTCTCTCATTTTCTCTCTTGTTAAACACCATTTTTCTTCTTCAAAACATATGGTTGACTCATTTCATCTACAAGAATCTCTATTACCATGATTATAATCATGCTTTTGTGCAATTTTTGTAAACCCACACCACACTTTCAACTTAAAATCATTGTTTTTTCCCCACTATCGACTGCCATCTTTTTCTCTCATTTTCTCTCTTGCCAAACACCATTTTTCTTGACAAAAAGACCTTTACGAGATTTACCATAGATAAAAAATTATTTAAGTCCTTAATCGTAGCAAATTAGGATTTACAACATTTAATGGTTGTGCTGCACTATTTTTGCATGATTAATTATCTTCCATGTTGCTTATTCTTAAGCAAATTGATAGTTTCTACTTTCTAAGCCTAGAAATGGCCGCTAGTCCAACAAAGTTTTGCAAATGAAGCTTGATTTTATTTAACTACTCTATTTTCTTATTCTTGCCATTTAATAGTTCTGTTAACTTTTTTAATGATTAATTGTGTTCCAGGTTGCTCATTCTTATGCAAATTAATATTTTGTAAGACTGCAAATGGCCATTAGACCAACAAAGCTCTGCAAATCTCTCTTCAATCTGTATCTATGTCTTTCTCAGTTTGTCTTAGTTCACTCAACCTCTTCACTGAACGCTGTGGAAGAAACTGTGAAAGCAGCTCTCGAAGCCAAAACCCATGAACAACTCCCCAACATTCTTGTTGCCATAAAAAAATTGAGATGGATTCATAATCCTTTTCCAGTTCTTTACACCTTATCTTTGATGCTTAGAAACCAGATCATTGATGAAATCTTACAATCTTACAATCTATTCAGCCTCACTCCCACTGCCAGATTGTGTATGATCTTTTTCTTTCCTACACCCTTCAAAGTTTCGACCCAATCCCTCTTTCACTTGTCGTGCTACAATGCACTCTTCGTTCTGGCTGTCTCCCTGCTCCCCAGATAAAACTCCTCATATTTGAAGCGTGGCTTAACTTCCGTGGCCATTCACAGCCGGTGTCAGACAGCCTTTTGTAGATGCAAGAAAAATTATGTTTGGCAAGAGAGAAAATGAGAGAAAAACTTTTGTTTAATAGATGGCGTCATTTATAACGTCGTGCGCTTATGTGGCATGCCACATGGGCTATTATGTTGACCTACAGTTTGATTAATGATCAACTCACATTGACTGTTAAAATTGGGCTGATTTCTTAAAAAATCGTAATGTTGAGGGTGTCAATCAAAAAGTAAAAAAGGTCAAGGGCACAAAACCAAAAGCCCCCAAACGTTGAGGGTTTTTTTTTGCAATTATGCCTAATAATATTGAGTTTGAACATACTCTCATACATATACCCTTCCTCTACAAAAATTCCTCCCTTAAATAGAATAAACTTATCTGTCTCAAAACAATTTTGAAACCAAACTTATTTGACAGACTTTTAGACACTAAATTATTCCTAACTTCCAGTACACAATATACATCATTCAAGGCTAAAATATTTTCCGGAAGTGAATTGTAGTTCAACAGAACCTTTGCCTTTAATTGATATGGTGGAAGAGTTTCCCATGTATAAGACATTGTCATTTTCACATTGTGTGAATTTTGTGAGCATGCTTTTGTCTTTATACATATGTTTGTTTGCTCTAGTATCAATCCACCATGCATGATCATCTTGTGTAATATTAATTTCATATATCATTATAATGAACTTTTTATTATTATCAGCCTTAGAAGATGACTTCTTCTTTAAAAATTGACATTCATTCTTGAAATGTCCTGGCTTACCACAATGACATCATGGACCCTTTTTGTTTCTTTTTGAACATGTGCTATATCAGTCTGTTTGAACTTTCTCTTGGATGTTTTAGGAGTTTGTACTTCCTCTGTAACATACACTTTGGCATTTTCAGAATCTAAATTTTGATCTTGCTTTTGATAATCTTCTTTAATACGAAGATGATTTGCCAAAGCATCAAGAGATATTTCATCTTTCCTATGTTTTAGACTTTTTTTAAAGTTTTTCCAAGATGGAGCAACTTTGTCTATTATGGAGGATACAACAATCATTTCATTTATTTTCATATCATATTGCTTAAATTGATTTAGCATTTTTTCAATATCATGAAATTATTCCAGAACAGAACGACCACCAACCATTTGATAATTATTGAAACGACTGACAAGAAATTTCTTTCTTGGAGCATATTCGGTCATGTATCTTGTCTCCAATTTGAGTTTTGATTTAAGTGTTGTGATGGTAGTTGATTGGGTCCCTGATCCACCATTATCTTCGAAAAAGAGATTTGCGGGGAAAGGCCCTGTTGGCTCAAGGAGGGAGATCGCAATAATAGGGGTGAAAGTGGAGGATGACTTTGATTTTGTGGAAGGGGACATCACGAGATTGATCGTAAATGGCATTCCTTCGATTGATTTCTTAGAGAGGGTTCTACATTTCTTGCTTCAAGATATTGACACTACAGTAGTGATTAAGCTCTTAGGTCAGAACAGTGGATATACGTCTTTCCAAAATAAGGTTTCTAATATTTGGAGAACCTCTATGCCGTTCCAACTTATGGACATCGAGAATGGTTATTTCTTGGCTAAGTTTCATAATAACAATTATTTCGAAAAGGTGCTCTCTCAGGGCCTTTGGATCATTTATGGACAATACTTGACGGTGCAATCGTGGTCCATCAATTTTAACCTTGCACAACCCTTTCCAAACATTGTAATGTCTTGGATCTATCTTCCAGGGCTTCCGAGGCATTTGTATAAACAAAATATTTTATGAGAGATTAGAGAGATGGTGGAGAAAGTTGCGAAACTAGATTTTAATACTAATAATAGAACATGTGTCCATTTCCTCATATGGAATGTTAATCTAGATAAACTGTTGGTTTTTCGGGTCTTGATTAATGGAATACTCCAACGAGTTGAGTATGAGTATTTTCCAACAATCTGTTTCTCGTTTGGACTATATAAACATGTAAAGGAAATATGTTCAAATATGGAACCTTGTCCAAGGGCAAATGGTGGTGTGCCTCTAGCTGGTGGAGAATCTCTTACAGTTGATGCGGTGATGGTTGACGATGATAGAGTGAAGGAAACATGTGCATACATACCATGGATACTAGTTGAGAGGAAGCCAAGGTTACCTCTTAGGATTCTCAGAGAAACTTAACTGCAAATCAGGGGATATGATTGTTGATTCCTGATTTAATGTGCCAGTCACCTTTAATGCAAATGAGAAAGGAAAGGGAGAGAGGAATGAGGATTCTCCAAGGAAACCATTAAAGGGAAGGGGGTCACGGACGGGGATAGGGTTAGTGGTTGTAAGTAGTTTTTTGTTCCTATTCAGAGGAGCTCTAGGTAGACCACTTTAGTAGGCCAAGGGAATAGGAATAAGGTAATGGGGTCCAAAGATGGAGTATATTTAGAGAAAGATACTTCTCCAATCTCATTCACTAGTCGGTTTTATCTTACTTTTCCAATTTAAGCAAGTGCACTGTCACAATTTTAGTATATTTAGATTCTTGAATTCCTATCAGCCCTACAATCATAATGCAACACAACCCCACAACCTAAAGTCCCTAATTTTCCGAAAGTGGAATCATCAACATTAAACTTCAAACCTCCCTCTATATAGGGATCGCACCGAATATCGAATTTGCTTTTAACCGCACAACAATCTTGGACACGAAAGCTTGAGTCATCCTAAAAAGTCCACTCATTAACGACACCCCTTCCTTAATTGCCTTTAGCTAGTAGTAAGCCATCTTTTTAGCTGGAAATGTTGAAACAAGAAAATCTGATTTACTTGGAAACTTATTTTTGTGAAATCAGCCTTTGATTTTTTTCCCTAATTTTATGTCGAATGGTATATTAGCTTCTTAATTTTGTTTCCCACTTTAGCATCTAAATATTTTCAATTAAAATGAAGTAGTTTTTCATTCTTCAAATTCTTCAAGGTATCAATTCCAAAATATATATCATTAATCCAATTTTTTTCCAATGACTAGAAATGGCATGATTGAAAATAATAATAATAGAGTTATCGATCGATAGCTCACCCAAACAAGAAACAATGTCCAAAGGGAATCGGGATAGATTTGAAAGTTTTCATACTCTTATCATAGGTCACAAGTTCAATGGAAACAAATATATTTCATAGTCCCAATCAATTAAAATGTTCATTTGTAGTCGAGGAAAAATATTTTTAGCTGAATACTATTTCTTGATATGTTTTTGTGCCGCTTGTTTATTGAATAAAATGTTATTAGCCCTTTAAAGAAAAAAATAAAGTAAAATTTTGTCAGTAATACCAGATAAGCAATCTTGACTTGCGGGTTGTGATCTGAAATGGTTTGCTGAATAAATTTCAACATATCATGTAACACCCCTATCCCGTATCCGTCGCCGGATTAGGGTTAAGGGCATTACATGACAGATCGAAACTTCTTCAGAAAATTCATAAAATAAATCATCAATTACAATCATAATGTCCCATATATAGGTCAACGAAACCTTAGTCGTGCTTTAAACAGAGTCGGGACTAAACCGGAACACATACATAAATTCTCAGAAAATTTTAAACATTCTAAGTTTCAGGGGATACGCGCCCGTATGGGCAGGCCGTGTGCCCCCCACGACTGCTCGACACGCCCATGTGTCTCCCCCATGGTCGAATCTGACTTAACTCCACGGCCACCAAGCACGCCCGTGTACCATGGCCGTGGTCAATTCTGACTTGGCTCCATGGCTACCAGGCACATCCGTGTGCCAATGTTGTGTACTCTTATCTAGCTACTGACTTAGTCCCATGGTCACTAGGCACGCCCGTGTGCGACAACCGTGTGGCAAAATAGGCTATTTGCAAGGCCAATATGCCACCCTCACTAGGGTCATACCTACAAGAAAATTACCAATTACTCTCATGCACATTTGACAACTAAGACCATATCAAAATAAATATCCAATCACTACATATAAAATCCAATTTCAACCAAGCCAATTTACAAAACTAAAACTCATGTAAAAACAGGCATAATTCATTCAAATACTTACCTTGAACTTAACCAAAATATACATCACATATCATATTCATTAATACATATTGCCAACACATAACTAGCCAAATCACATGGCTAAGTTCACTTCATATTCATAAACAAATAACTAGCCTATACATGCCATATCTAGCTGTATACATTTCCAAAATGTACCAAAACAAGTAGAGTAGTGTGATGACGATCCTCGACGGTCCCCGAGCCTTTAATAGCTTTGACTATCTATAAACAGAGAAAACATACACACAGAGTAAGCTTTCCAAAAGCTTAGTAAGTCATATACAAATAACTTAATATACAATGCATGTAACCAAATTGTATCATCGGTACTTATATAACTCATAGCCATTACATTTCATATGCTTTAGCACATTTACTCACACAAAGCTTACCACATATTTCATTTCATAAATCAAATATATGCTTAGCTTATTCATATCCATTCTTGTATCCCGTTCAAATTCTCATGTTCAATCATACATTCCTTCAAAGCAAATACATATAGGTACTTACCTTTTACACACACTTAGTGTATATACCAAACGTACCTGAAACGAATATACATTCACGTAATTGTTCATAGTTCAAAATATTCCTGTTGAACCATTCGGAATCTAATAGGATATACCGAATACTCAGGATAGTCACACAATGCCAACATCCCAGACGTGGTCTTACATGTAATCAGATGTCGATGCCACTGTCCCTGACATGGTCTTACACGTAAAGATCATATCGATGCCAACATCCCCAGACGTGGTCTTACACGAAATCTCGAATTAATGCCAACATCCTAGACGTGGTCTTACATTATAAAACAAAAACAAATACCTATGTCATGACATAGCTAATCCTATCTATTCCTAGGTACGTACTGGACTTACCGGACTTTGCTACTATGTCATTCTTATCTCGGAAATCATGTACACATCATTTCATAGTCATTCATCGTATTCAATAGTTATGAGGACCTACACAATTTAATACAAATATGTTTATTTGCATAATGACTTACCTCGGATTCGGTTACTTTTGCTTTCCCGCGATCTAAGTCCGATTTCTTCGGCTCTTGATCTATACATATTCAAATTTAACTCTTTTATTCAATAATTTATTCAATTCAATCCAAATACACACTTTTAGGGCAATTTACAAATTAGCCCTCACATTTGCACATTTATCAATTTAGTCCATTTTTCTCAAAACATCAAATACACAAAATCACCACATACTCATGCTTAGCCGAATGCTTATGTATATCATACAAGCCCATATTTTCCATCAAATTTACAATTTAGTCCCTCAAATTAACATTTTCTCAATTTAGCCCTATTTAGCTAAATTCATCAAAATTTCAAGAATAAAATATGTTCATCTTACACATATCTTTCATTTAACAACTAAATTCATCATAAATCTCACTAATTAATCCATGGCACAACTCACAAATATCATCAATTCTTCAAATTACAACATGGGCTTGATAGTAGACTAAGCAACAATCTCAAAAACATAAAAATCATCCAAATCTAAAGCCAAAATATACCTTAATTTTGCAATAAAAATGACCGAATGCCCTAGCAAGTTTTCTTCTTTTTTCTTTCTTCAATGTTTCGGCCAAAAAGATGATAAAAGCCATCTTTCAATTATTTATTCTTTTATAACATGTAATTATCCATTTACCAAATTAGCTATTTAATAAACATTTGAAGCAATGATACAATTACGGCATATTTGTCCAACTACTATCCACTATTTTAAAAGTGGTTTAATAGCCATTTAAGGCCTTCCCATTAAGAAGCCATCTCAAATGGACACTTTTACAAATATCATGCTAGTTTTGCATTTAATGCAATTCAGTCCTTTTATCAAATTAAACACACAGACAGATAAATTATCTTACGGAAATTTAACACATGCTTAATCACTCATCAATGACACAGAAAATAATATTAAAATATTTCATTGACTTGAATTTGTGGTCCCAAAACCACTGTTCCAACTAGGGTACAAGCCAAACTGTTACAATTCTCCCCCTTTAGGGATTTTCTCCCTGAAAAACTTACCGTTAAATAGATTCAGATATTGCTATGACATTGAATCTTCAGGCTCTCACGTAGCCTCTTCTACTCTGTGTCGATTCCACAGTACTTTCACTAATGGAATTTTCTTGTTTCTCAACTCTTTCACTTCATGAGCTAAGATACGGATCGGTTCCTCTTTATATGTCATATCAGATAGGATTTCAATTTCAAACGGAGCAATCACATGTGAGGATCAGATCGATATCTATGGAGCATCGAAACATGGAACACATTGTGTACCTTTTCTAACTCAGGTGGCAAATGCAATCTATACGCAACTGGCCCAATTCGTTCAATAATCTCATAAGGACCGATGAACCTCGGACTTAACTTGCCTTTACGTCCAAAAATGAGCACTTTATTCCATGGAGACACTTTCAGAAATACTTTGTCACCGATCTCGAATTCTATGTCTTTTCGTTTCAGGTCTGCGTAGGACTTCTGACGATCAGATGCTATTTTCAAACTATCTCAGATAACTTTTACTTTTTGTTCAATGTCTTTTATCAAATCGACCCCATGTATCTTGTTTTCAATGAGCATGGTCTAATACAGAGGTGTCTGACATTTACATCAGTACAAAGCTTCATATGGTGTCACTTTTATGCTCGACTGAAAACTATTATTATACGGAAATTCAATCAATGACAGATACTGTTCCCACGTACCGTTAAATTTGAGAATATAGAATCTCAACATGTCTTCGAGAATCTGAATAATCCGCTTAGATTGACCATCCGTTTGCCGATGAAAAGCTGTACTGAAATGCAGTTTCGTGCCTAAAGCTTCTTCCAAAATCGTGATGTAAACCTCAGATCTCTGTCTGACACAATAGACAATGGCACTCCATGCAATCTCACAATCTCAGAAATGTAAAGCTCAGCTAATCTATCAAGTGAGAAATCAGATTTTACCAGAATAAAATGAGCAGATTTCATCAATCGATCAACTACCACCCAAATCGTATCTTTTTTTCTCAGAGTCTGAGGCAAACCAGAAATAAAATCCATTGTCACTCTATCCCATTTCCACTCGGTAATCAGAATCGGTTGTAGCAATCCAGACGGAACTTGATGTTCAGCCTTAACTTGTTAACAGATTAAACATTTTGAAACATAGTTAGAAATATCTCTTTTCATACAAAACCACCAATAGTGTCGTTTCAGATCTTGATACATCTTTGTACTTTTCGGATGAACAGATAGTCGACTATTATGAGCTTCACTCAGAATCAACTGAATCAACTCTGAATTTCTCGGAGCACATATACGGTCTCAAAACCTCAAGCAATCATCAATAACTCGAAATTCAGATTCAAAATTCGAATCACACTAGGCTCATTTTGCTAATAATTCATTATCCATTTTCTGAGCATCACACACCTGTTGTAAAAACAACAGTTTTGGTTTCAATTCAGCTATCACTGAACTAACATCAGACGGATCTAATTGGGCATTTAAAGTACTTAATACAAACAGTGATTTCCTACTCAGTGCATCAGCAACGACATTTGCTTTACCCGGATGATAATCTATCACAAGCTCGTAGTCTTTCAACAACTCTAGCCATTGATCGATGTAAATTAGAGTTTTAAAATTTATAAAAGAATGATCAAACCTGGAAACTAACTCTGACAACGATTAAAGGCAAGTGTACCTATCGAACAGTAGTATAGCTTAGGCAAGACCGGATATCGAACCCAAAGGAACTAAAAGTACTCATACTAACTTTCTTTTTATTATTTAGCCTTAAAATTAGAGTGAAGTTGCTTTTGACGAAGACTAAACTAAGGACACAAAGACAAAATGACGAATAGGAAAATAACTTTGAAGAAAAACTCAGTTGATTGCGATGATACCCTCATGAAGAATCCACCTAGACTTCACTTATTATTTAACCCTAAATTATATGATTTCTTTTACTTAGCTTGATCCGTAAGACTCTCTAACCTATATTAAACTCTCTCTCGAGGCGAATAACGTCTAACCCTAGGTTAATTAGTGGAACTCTCGTTCGCTTATAATAATAACCCCAGGATAGCGATGAAATCGATCAATGGACTCCCATATTAGGTTTCACCCTAATCCGGCAAAATCTCGTAACCCTATCTCTACGTGTTCGATCAACTCCGCTTAATTATGTTAGATCGACTCTTAGGCAGGGTCTATTCCTCCTCCACCTAAGCACATTAGATTTGGATTAAGCAACATAATTAAGAACAAACTAAGTAATTATCATATAACTTAAAAATCAAATAAAAAGATCCATCTAGGTTTCATCCCCTTCAGGTATCTGAAGGGTTTAGTTCATAATGAATAAACAAAACATCGCAAGAGAAAAGAAAAAACAAAACATAAGAAAATCCTAAAACTCCCTTAAGGAATTGAAGGAGAATTTCGCCGTCTTGAGTATAATTCTGGCTTCTTGGGATGGATCAACTGGCTATCTTCGCGTTATTCCCTAGTTCTAACCTTCTCGGCTTGGCTCCTTGGCCTAGCTTTGACGCTAGTTTCGGCTTCTGCCGAACTCCCCTTTCAAGTTGCCCCCTTGGGTGTTTATATAGACTTTGAGATGCCTTACTTGGCCCCTAAGTATCCTAATTTAAGTAGAATTCCTAATAGGGTGTTTGAATAGGCTTTGGAATGTGTTTCTTTTACTCTAAGTATCCTTTCTCG
Source organism: Gossypium bickii (assembly GCA_025503065.1). NCBI lineage: Eukaryota > Viridiplantae > Streptophyta > Magnoliopsida > Malvales > Malvaceae > Gossypium > Gossypium bickii. Next base: position 99,183,669 of record CP106711.1, on the reverse strand, counting down.
AATGTAATTACTCTTTCTAGCGACAGGGACACGGTCATGGCGCACGCCCATGTGAATCGTGGCTAGGCCGTGTTTGGACTTTTAATGAGGCACGGCCATGTTTATCGGAGCCCAGGCCATGTTCTAGTAATTTAATGAGGCACGGCCGTGTGGCTTGAAGTCCAGGCCGTGTCGATTTCGTGAATTGGCCCATTTGGCCTATTTTAAGCTCATTTTACATTCTTTTCATCCATGGGTGCTTTCCTGAGTATAAGACATGAAAAGAGAGGATTAAGAGCACCTTTTTACATAAATCAAAGCTTAATTCATCCAAAAGCATACTAAATGTGGGCTTAAAATATGTTACTTTTATGGTTTATCAGCCATCTTCTCTGTCGCATATTCAAATCTTTTTGAGTCATCAGATACTTTAAACTTTTATGATCTGAAAACACGTGACATTTCTAGGCGAACAGATAATGTCGCCAAATCTTTAATGCAAACACAATCGCAGCTAACTCGAGATCGTGTGTTGGATAGTTCTTCTCATGAGGCTTTAACTATCTTGAGGCATAAGTTATTACCTTGCCTTCCTACATCAACACACATCCCAAACCATTCAATGAAGCATCACTGTAAATCACAAATTCTTTACCCGATTCTGGTTGTGTCAAAACTGGAGCTTCTGTCAAAAGGGCTTTCAACTGATCAAAGCTTTTCTGACACTTATCGAACCATCCAAGCCTAACATCTTTCTGAAGTAATCGAGTCAACGGAGTAGCTATTACTGAAAATCCTTTTACAAACCGACGATAATAACTAGCTACGAACTTCAAACACATTCTTCGGAGGTTTCCAATCCAGAATAGCAGAAATCTTACTCGGATCAACTCGAATTCCAGAGGCTGATACTATATGTCTACGTAACCAGAATTCACATTTACTAAATTTCGCATACAATTGCTTTTCTCGCAAAGTTTGTAACACAATTCTTAGATGTTCAGCATGCTCGTTTTCATCACGTGAATAGATCAAAATATCATCAATGAAAACAACAACAAATCAATCTAGGTACAGTCTAAAAATTCTATTCATCAAATCCATAAACATTGCAGGAGCATTCGTTAGTCCAAAAGGCATAACAAAAAACTCATAATGCCCGTACCTCGTTCTGAAAGTAGTCTTCGAAATGTCTGGATCTTTCACTCTCAATTGATAGTATCCCGATATCAGATCAATCTTAGAAAATACGGTAGCTCCTTTTAACTGATCAAACAAATCATCAATCCTGGGCAACGAATATTTGTTCTTTATGGTTACTTTGTTCAACTGCCGATAATCAATGCACATTCTCATTGTGCCATCTTTCTTTTTCACAAACAGAACAGGAGCACCCCAAGGTGAAAAACTCGGTCTAGCGAACCCTCTATCAGTCAATTCTTGTAACTGTGGCTTTAACTCTTTTAACTCTATTGGTGCCATTCTATACAGAGCTATCAAAATAAGTGTTGTACCAGGCAACAAATCATTACCAAATTCAACTTCACGTATTGGAGGTAAACCCGGTAATTCTTCAGGGAACACATCAGAATACTCATATACAACAGCACTGATTCAACTTTCTTTTCAGATGCTTTCGAATCAATCACATAAGTAAAATAAGCTTCATAGCCCTTTTTCATATAATTTTGAGCTTTCAATACATATATCACTGCAGACAATCCGTTTAATTCACTAGACTCGATCTGAACTATTTCATTATTCTGACCTTTCAAATCAATGATCTTTCTTTTACAGTTTACAATAGCATCATGTGATCGTGTGTCAAAGTCTTAAAAATTTATAAAAAGAATGATCGAGCCTAGAAACTAACTGTGACAACGATTGAGGCAAGCACACCTATCGAACAGTAGTATAGTTTAGTGGCAAGACCGGATTGTCAAACGCAAAGGAACCAAAAGTACTAATACTAACTTTCTTTTTATTATTTAGCCTAAGATTAAAGTGAATTGTTTATTTAATCTAAAATTAACTAACAACTAAGCTAAAGATGCAAAGACAAAGAGAATGAATTGGGAAAAATACTTGTGGAAAAATCAATTGATTAAGACAATATCCGAGGAAGAATCCACCTAGACTTCACTTGTTATTTAACTCTGAACCAGATGATTTATTCACTTGACTTGATCCGTAGGACTCCCTAATGTATATTAATACCTCTCTCGAGGCTACTAACGTCTAACCCTAGGTTGATTAATTGAAATCTCTTTCTAATTAAAACCCCTAGAATTGCATTACCTCGATCTATGGACTCCTATATTAGGTTTGGCCCTAACCCGACAGATTTTCGTCATCCTATCTCTAGGGTTGCGATCAACTCCGCTTAACTATGATAGATCTACTCTTAGATAGGGTCTATTCCTCCTCTGCCTAAGCACATCAATACTTGAATCAATATCCTAAAATATCAAAGTAAGAATTAAAAACACATAATTAAGAACAAATCAAGTATTTATCATATAGTTCAGAAAACAATAACAAGATCCGTCTTAGGTTTATCCCCCTGAGGTATTTAAGGGTTTAGTTCATAATAATAAAAGAATACACCTTAGAAGAAAATATAAAACAAAACATAAGAATAACCCTAAAACCCCCTGAAGGAATTGAAGGGAAGATATCCTGTCTTGAGTATAACTCCGGCTTCTTGAGATGAATCAACTGGCTTTCTTCGAGTAAATCCCACAATTTTGGCCTCTCTGGCTCGATCTTTGGCCTAACTGGACGCCCCCTGAAGGTTGGCCTCTAGGGTGTTTATATAGGCTTTTGGAATGGCTTTCTTTGCCTCTAAGTACCCTAATCTGAATGAAACTATTCTTTGTCTCGTCAGGGACACGCCCATGGCACACGCTCGTGTGAATCGTGGCCAGACTGTGTTCGAGTTTGTTAATGAGGCACGATCGTGTGGTCTTGGGCCCAGGTCGTGTTGATTTCGTGCTTTGGCCCATTTACTCTATTTTAGGCCTGTTTCTCGTTCTTTTCATCCTCCGGTGCTCTCCTAAGTATAAAACATGAAATTAAAGGGTTAAGAGCACCAAATTCCACAATTCAAGGCTTAAATCATCCAAAAGTATGCTAAATGTGGGATTAAAATATGTTCATATTATGGTTTAACAAATACCCCACACTTAAGCATTTGCTTGTCCTCAAGAAAAATTCTCAACTCACAATTAAAATATACTTCCTTGATTCATAATATTCATCAATAGTGTTTCATCATAATTCAAAGATAATTCATACATTGATAGTTTAAATAGAAGGGTCCTAAGATTCAAACAATCTAAGTCATAATTTTTTGTAGCCCGAAAACATAGGTGTTTCCCCTTATCTAAATAATTACCTTTGATTCAAAACTGACAAGGATTGACATCCTCACTAAGGATTCAGTCAAATGACTCAAAGTGTTTAAGATTCAAGATAAGCACTCATAAGTCAAACTGAAAAGTTAATCCCATAGGCTTGCATGAAAATCAAATCTCCACCACTATAATATGAGATGATACACAAATCAAAAGTCTTTAAAAAGGGTTGTAATGGGGCTTGGGTTAAAGGCGTGGATAAAGGCTGAACTAGAAGGTTAGAATCGAGATTGAATTGACAATTTACCTAACTAGAAAAATGAACTAATCCTGAATAATTTCATCAATAATACGAGCTTTTTCTTCAAGATGTGGAAATTAAACGTATAAGCTCAATAATCATATAACTGATAATGAATATACTTCGATTTTTTTAAGAACAAATAAATAATAAGAACGAACTTTAACAACTGAAATATAGAACATAGTTAGGAAACTGTTTAAAATCAAATCTCGACAAAAAGGGAGTCAAGGAATGGTGATAACACATACAAGATGGGTTTTAGGTTAATATTAGTGGGTGAGTCAATAAAAGGGTTGTTAGGATCAAAGGGGTTCACTAGGGGTTAATTGTGAAGGTAGGCTTTTCAGTGGAGTGAATGGGTTAAATCCTAAGTGCCTTTATCATCTCTGTATATCAAATCAATAATATGGTCTCAACATGTATAATCGAAGCAAGTTCTAGAATAACAAATCAATGTTGACACACTCATAATCAAAAAGTGAGCACGAAAGAATGTATGCTCTAAAAGGCTCAAAATCTCACAAAAATTATGGGTTTTTGATATCAACCTTGTAAATTTCAAACTTCAAGGTAATAATTAGATTCAGGTAGACAACCTAACAAAATTTTAATTTTTGAAAATAGACTCATCATGCTTGATTCTCTAGTTTCCTAAAGTTTAAATCATCACTGCACAATTATCAATGATTTAATCCAAAACATATCAATAAAAATCATGATTCAAAAGAAATTCATTCTAGTAGTAATCTGAGAAAATTACTTAAAGACAAGATATCATTCAGGGATTTGAGAATAATGCAGAAAGTTAGGCACTTCCTCGAAATAAATATTCACCCCCCCACACTTCAGATGTACATTACCCTCAATGTACAAAGATATATATGAAATTTAAGAGAAAGGGAGAGGTGAAACTTCCTGAATTTGGATGGCTTCCTTGTGTTGGGAGTGTCGTGGTGTGGTGGCCGCCGACAATCTCTGTGCTAGATGAAGAAATTGGGAAGCTCGTGAAGAATTAGCCAGGAAATAATAATAACAATTGAAAATATACTAAATATATATTTAAAGACAAGAAAGATAAAGAGAAAGAAAATAGAAACTAAAAGAAAATTAAAAGAAAAGATTAATGGACTGTAAAGTCCTTATCATATTAGATAGTTAGCGGGGTAAGTGTGATTTCTAAGGCTATGGTGTCGTGGCTATGGTCGTGGTGTGGTGATTCCCAAGCAACCTTTAGAACCTAAATCAAAGAAAACAAAATAAAATAGATTAAACTAAGTAAAAGAAAAATAAAGAAAAGGAAAATAAAGGAGAAGTGAACATGAAAAAAAAAAGTTAAATGGACTCAAAGGTCCTTTTCCTATCGAGTTAATGAAGTGGTCGACATGAACTTATGTAGATCGGTCTCACAAAGGGAGACTATGCTAGGATCCTTCCGTTTCTTAACATGGATGCGATTAGGTCTAGAGTGAAACACCCCAAACCCAGCCCACAAGCCCCGACCGGATTTGGCATGTTCCTTAGGAAAAACTTTAACTAAATTTCGTTTGCATTCTAGAAAATTGTGATGTTTTTGAAGTGGATTTGTGTTTGATAGAACATGTCGGCTTTTAAAACAAATTTTGGCGTGTTGAAATAGTGAGATGTGGTTCGAGTTGGTATTTCTTTTAAGAAAATGTTTGTTTTATATTTTGTAAAATAAGTGGGATTGCCGATTTTTAGAACTAATTAATATGTTGTAAACCGTAGTTGATTAGGTGATAAAACATTTAGAGTTTTGCGAAAACATTTTCTTAATTCATATACCGATTACTAAATGAAAGTTAAGACTTAAAGCATAAGAATTTAAAACGTCTAAGTAGTGGCCTTATTACATCTGAAAAATACCAAATAAATCCCAAAAATAAAATAATAGAAAACGCCAATTTAACCGTTTGAAACCCCGAAAAACATTCAGCATGGCCACCACATAGTCCTCGCTGACCCAGTCCATGTCGCTAAGTATCACCTGAAAAGATATCCCACAAAGGGGTGAGTCAACAGACTCAATGTGTAACAACCAACACAAACTCCCAAACGATTCAGGCATATCAAATCATATATATATAACAAATATAGGCAATGATGCAATCCCAACCCAAACCTAAATAACCATCTTCTACACATCACCCGTACCTGCCAATTACACCGTGGGAATTACTAAATCGACCCTCCATCCGCTACACACCATCGAAGCGATCATTTGCAGATCAATCAGATATCGCCCTTATAATCGTGGCATAGCCACTTAAAATGTGACAGAGTCACGGATAATAATATGTGATATTAGTCACTGATTCGATTATGTGACATGAGTCACCAGATAATGTGGTAAAACAACCAGATCACTTCCCCTTTTCATTATCACCCATATGCCCATGCGTCAAACAAAACATGCAGAAATCATGCCATATACCTTATTCCATATTCATAACGAATTCACATATGTGTCATACTCAATATTCATAACATTATTAACATAGTATTAAAGGTTGACGTAACTGAATACTCTGTACCACTGAATGGTACCTTTAGCCACATTTTTCATATTTCCATTAACACATGTATTAAATCAATACAATAAATCTATCAAGAATTAGTGTAGGGCTACACACCTGGTCCTAATACGAATATCGAATCCCAAAATCTCAAAACAGTCGCATTCTCCCTAAAACCATAGTCAGAATCGGCCAATCATTAGCACCTAATATGGCCTTGGCCGAATGTTAATACTCCCTTACCTTGCGAATCTAAATCCCGAAAATATCACTTGTCCCTGGAGATGTCGAAATCCCTGCATGACCTATGTTAGCATCGATTCTAACTCTTAATGGACCCAGCAAATGGCCTTCGACCTAAACCACACTTCACTTACCATGGATATTCAAATACCGAATGATTACTTCTCCAAACGTTAGCTACAATAATCCCGAAAGACCCCTTTCATAGTTCAGCCAAAAGAATAAAAGAGATCAGTTTCCTTAATGTCGACTTAATTGAAGGTATAGGAAAGAAGATTAAATGACAAAGAATTCCTTACCCCCACTATTAGAACCGATTGAATGGCTTGTACCAAAAGATCGACAACGCCCCCTTAGATTACTGAGAGATTCGGCCAAAGTGAAAGGAGAGAATGGGAGAATGGTATTCGGCTTTTGCTTTAAGAAAAAGAATTGAAGGAAGTTTCGACAAGAATGGAAAAAGAAGAAGAAGCTTTCGGCTTTGACAAAATAAAAGAAGAAGAGAAGATTCACTTTCGGTTTTTAGTCAACAGAGAAAAAAGAATTTCGGCAGAGGCACAATTGAAAAGAAAAGAAGGAAAATGGCCTCACTCCCCTCCCTTTGGCCGAAAATACCACACCTAGACCCCTCCATTCGGCCAACTCTTCATCTCTCTATCCAATCCCTTGTTATTCTCCTATTTTTCCTCTTCTTTACCCATTCAAAATAATTTGAATAAATCAACAATTATCTTCCTACCTTAGCCGAATTTTAAAAAGAATCTGACCACATCTAATGCTCATCTCCTTAGTGTTTCAGTGCCGCCCAACTCCCCTCTAGCCTGATGCAAAAACAACTCCAAAAGTGCTCCCCTTGCTGCTCGAACCTAGGCCCTTCTTGCACTGCCTATGGCGTCACTTCCTAAGGCTTTAAGTGGTGCCTTCTTGCCACTTTACTAATCTAATCCTTGTGTCCAATTTCCCCTACAAATTTTCTTAAGGCCTATCATGCTTAGCTCCACTTCAAGACTTAAAATACAATATTTTCTAAAGCATTCTCCTACACTCTAAAGTTCTCAAAATCTATAAAACACATTCAAAATACACACAGGCATGCTTCCACATAAATTTAAGCAAAAATGTACAACCCCTAAATCCCGAATATTACAGTTCTACCCCCTTAAAATAATTTTGACCTCGAAATTACCTGGCTAAAATAATTGAGGGTATTACTGCCGCATTGCTTCTTCCGGCTCCCACGAAGCTTCTTCCAATCCATGATTACGCCATAATACTTTAACTAGAGGAACTGATTTCCTCCGTAATACATTCACATCCCGTTCCAAGATCTGAATCGGTTCCTCCTCATAGGACAAATCTGGTCTCAACTCCACCTTCTCGACTGGCACTACATGAGATGGATCCAATCGGTAACGATGTAGCATAGAAACATGGAATACATCGTGCATCTGTTTCAACTCCGGAGGCAATTCTAACTGGTATGCCACTGGTCCAACTCGCTTCAAAACCCGATAAGGTCCTATAAACCTGGGACTTAACTTCCCTTTGCGACCAAATCTCATCACCTTCTTCCATGGTGAAACTTTAAGAAACACCTGATCTCCCACAGCAAACTCTATTTCCTTCCACTTGAGATCCGCATACGACTTTTGCCTATCAGATGCTTCCTTCAACCGTGCCCGAATTACCTTAACCTTTTCTTCGGATTCTGCCACAATCTCTGGACCCAAAACTCGACGTTCCCCTAATTTTGTCCAACAAGTAGGAGTGCGACACTTCCGTCCATACAGTGCTTCATACGGTGCCATCCGAATACTGGCTTGATAACTGTTATTATACGCAAATTCCGCTAAAGGCAAAAATTCTTCCCAACTTCCCCTGAAGTCTATCACATAGCCCCTCAACATATCCTCTAACACTTGGATCACTCACTTAGACTGGCCGTCTGACTACGGATGAAATGCCGTGCTGAAATCTAGTCTGGTGCCCAAAGCCTGATATAGTGCTTTCCAAAACTGAGACGTAAACCTTGGATCCCTATCTGAAATAATCGACACTAGTACTCCATGCAATCTCACAATCTCCGCCACATACAACTTTGCTAACCTCTATAGAGAATAGTCAACCCGCACTGGTATGAAATGCGCGGACTTCGTCAATCGATCCACTATCACCCATACCGAGTCTTTCTTAGTAGGCGTAAGGGGAAGCCCACTAACGAAGTCCATGGTGATTCTCTCCCACTTCCACTGCGGAATCTTTATCGGCTGAAGCAACCCTGACGGAACTTGGTGTTCAGCCTTGACTTGCTGACACGTTAAGCACTTCCCTACAAATTCTGTAACTTCCCGCTTAAGACCAGGCCACCAAAACTGATCCTGTAGATCTCTATACAATTTACTACCTCCAGGATACATAGCATAAGGGCTACTATGCGATTCCTGAAGAATTCTCCGCCTTAACTCCTTATTCTTAGGTATACAGACCTTGCCATGAAAACACAGCACCCCCTCACTGTTAACACCATAGTTTTCCAACTCCCCACTCTGCACTTGCCGCAACTTAGCACTTAGATCATCATCTGCCAACTGTCCTTCTTTTACCTCATCCAACCATGACGACTTAACCTGCAACTCTGCCAGCAAACTTTCATCGTCATACAAGCTAAGATGTGCAAACATCGCCCTCAGATCCGACACTACTTTCCGACTTAAGGCATCTGCCACTACATTCGCCTTGCCCGGGTGATACTCTATAGAACAATCGTAGTCCTTCAATAACTCCACCCACCTTCGCTGTCTCAGGTTCAGCTCTTTCTGAGTCAGCAGATACTTAAGGCTCTTGTGGTCTGTATAGATCACTGACTTTTCTCCATATAGATAGTGCCTCCATACCTTAAGAGCAAAGACCACTGCTGCCAATTCCAAGTCATGCGTCGGATAGTTAACCTCATGTGGCCTTAATTGTCGAGACGCATAAGCGACTTTTTTCCCGTCTTGCATCAGAACACATCCTAATCCTGTGTGAAAAGCATCACAATACACCACAAAATCCTTCCCTGCCTCAGGCTGAATCAAAACTGGAGCTTCAGTCAAAACCTTCTTCAATCTCTCAAAGCTCTCCTGTTGCTTATCTGTCCATACGAAAGGTACTTCCTTTCTCAACAACTTCGTCAAAGGTGCAGCTATTGATGAAAACCCTTCTACAAACCTTCTGTAGTAGCCTACCAATCCCAAGAAACTACAAACCTCAGCCACAGACTTAGATGGTTTCCAATCTAACACTGCCTCAATCTTCCGAGAATCCACCCTTATCCCTTCTGCAGCCACCACATGCCCTAAGAACGCAACTTCCTTAAGCCAAAATTCACATTTGCTGAATTTGGCATATAGCTTCTTTTCCCTTAACACTTGCAGCACTATCCGGAGATGCTCATCATGTTCTTCCTCAGACTTGGAATACACCAGGATGTCGTCTATAAACACAACGACGAACCGGTCTAAGTAAGGTTGAAAAACCTGATTCATCATATCCATAAACGTAGCTGGGGCGTTCGTCAATCCGAACGGCATTACTAAGAACTCATAATGCCCGTATCGTGTCCAAAAAGCTGTCTTATGGATATCTACTTCCTTCACCTTAAGCTGATGATATCCAGACCGTAAATCTATCTTTGAGAATACCGCGGCCCCCTTAAGCTGATCGAACAAGTCGTCTATCCTCGGCAACGAGTACTTGTTCTTGATGGTCAGCTTATTTAATTGACGATAATCTATGCACATATGCATAGTCCCATCCTTCTTCTTCACAAACAAAACCGGTGCTCCCCATGGAGACACACTGGGTCGGATAAACCAACGATCAAGTAACTCTTGGATTTGAGCCTTGAGCTCAACCAACTCCTTTGGTGCCATTCTATACGGAGCATTTGACACAAGACTGTACCCGGCAATAAGTCAATTCCGAACTCCACCTCCCTGTCCGGGGGTATCCCAGGTAACTCCTCCGGAAAAACATCCACAAATTCCACCTCCCTGTCCGGGGGTATCCTAGGTAACTCCTCCAAAAAAACATCCACAAATTCCCTTACTGTTCTAACTCCACTAACTCCCTCTTCTTTTGCATCCAACACACTAACGAAGGTCAAAAATGCCTTGCACCCTTTCCGAACCATCTTATCAGCCTTTAATGCGGAGACCACGTTAGACAAATAGTTCCTTCTTTCTCCTATCATAATTATCTCCTCATCCTCCGAGGTCCTTAACTCCATTCGCTTAGCTGCGCAATCCAATTTAGCCCGATGTTCTATGCCAAGAATAAGATCAAATTCTCCGAAAGGTAGTTCCATCAAGTCAGCAGGAAATACCACTCCCTGGATCTCTAGAGGTACACTCCGAAATATCTTATTCACCACTACCATTTGACCTAACGGGCTCATTACAGTCATCTCCCTATTAGACAGTTCGGGTGCTATGCCTAGCGTTTCAACTACTCTACATGCAACATATGAGTGGGTCGAGCCAACATCAATTAAAGCAAAGTAAGGCTTATCAGCTATAAGGACCATACCAGTTATGACGTCCGGTGCGTCTCCATCCTCCCTCCGGTGAGCTGCATACACCAGATCCGGCTGTCTTGCCTCTGTATTACCAACACCTCTGCCTGGTGTTCCCCGTCCTCTTCCAGTACCATTACCTCTGCCAATCGGACCACGACCCCGCGATGTCTGCTGTCCACCTCTTCCAGCCTGATTGAGACCCTGACCTATTGGTCAGCTCCCGTCTATTTTTATAGGATAGTCCCTAATCATGTGATCCTTGGACCCACACTTAAAACATCCCCCTGTCTTCTTCCAACACTCTTCTAGGTGCATCTTTCCACACTAAGTACAAGTACAGTATTGTCCTCCCAAAACAACCTGCTGACCTCGCGGCCCATCAACTCTATGTCTCTTTTGAACATTCCTGGACAACCCTGCTGATCCAAAACCTCTCTTTTGCCTATTTCGATCCGTATTCTATCTCACAGATTCCTTAATCCCTTCGGCTACCTTAGCCTTCTCTACCAACACGGCAAACTCCCGCTCCTGCTGTGGAGCTATCAACAATCTCAGGTCATCCCGCAGTCCGTCCTCAAACCGGACACATCGCTCATGCTCCGTAGCCACGATTCATCGAACATACCGGCTCAACCTTAAGAATTTCGCCTCGTACTCTGCTACGGACTTACTTCCCTGAACCAGCCTTAGAAATGCCTTCCTCTGCGTATCAATATAACTAGTCCCAACATACTTCTTCTGATATGCCCCCTTAAAATACTCCCAAGTGAGATCCTCAGCTGTAGCACCATCCCGAACTGTGAGCCACCATTGATATGACTCATCGCGAGAAGCGACACCATTCCTTTCGCCTCCTCGTGATCGGATCCAAATCATCCATGATTCGCTCTGTCGCCTCCAACCAATACTCAACCGTCATCGGGCGCCACACCGGATACACCACGGAATACCTCAGCTCCATTGGCTCGGAATCGCTCGGGTACAGATTTTTGAGCTCCCATACCTCCACCTACTCCAGCCACCCTCTCAAGAACCCGCAGCATCGCCTGTGATACTGCATCATCCCCCGTCTGATCCTGATGCTCAACACCAGCAGCTGGTGGTGGTGGTGGTGGTACCTCATTTTCGGACCCTTGACCAGACCTAACGGGTTCCGATACGGTCATTCTGCCTCTACCATGCCCTCGCACATTACGACCATGTCCCTTAGAACTCATGTCTACGATCGCGATCTAATTTGATTTAAAAAGTTTTATGCATTAGTCCTTGTTCCACTGATTACCCACGAAGAAGTTTTATGTAAAGAAGTTTAGTAGTAGTTCTTTCGATCATTTCAGGGTTTTCGTTTCCAGTTCTCTACCCTAACTTAGAGAAGCACATTCATTCAATAGTATCTACTACACACATTCACCACTCAAATATTTTCGTCCGTTCCAAACCCAGGGGTATTTTCGTCATTTGTCCAATAGGGTATTTTGGTAAATTTCCAAATCAGGGTATTTTGATATCTCACAAAATAGGGGTTTTTGATATTTTTGTAAAGTAAGAATATCTTAGAAAAAGTTGAGGGTAGTGTGGTAATTTTATAAACCAAAGGTATTTTAGTAATTTTACAAACCAGGGTATTTGGGTAATTTTGTAAACTAGATTTTCTTTTTAAAATCTAAAATAGTTTTTTTTTTCAAATCAAAAGGGTGATTTGGTGATTTTTAAAAACTAAGGGTTTTTTTTATAAAACAGTATGGCTAGTCCCTTTTGGGTTTTAATTATTGAATTTAGCCTGTGAATAAGTCCTCTTGGTTAGGGTGAACCGTCACTACGCACCAGGTAGGATTCGAGCGAAGAGGAGGTGAGTCACTAGGACTGCTTAAATACCATGCTCTCCCTAAATCCAATCCTAGACATGCGGACAATGGTTGCCACACCCTTAACTCGGTGACTTATTCACAGGTTTGTTTGATTAGGCCTTAAAGTTTTACGTAATTCTGTGTTGGGGTAAACTAATCCTAGGGTTCATTAATTCCTAATGTACTAATCTATGTTCCCGTTATACCCACATAAAAATCATACACTAAATCATACAACAGTTAGGGGTACTTACCTGGTGGACTTCGGGTCGGAGACTTAGGTGCCATGCCAGAAAACCTGCTCAATTTCAAAAATTTTCACAAAAACTTATTTGGGCTTAATTTTGAAAATGTTGTGGGCTTTAAGCCCAAGGCCGATGGTTTAAAACTAGCTTCTGATACCAAATTGAAACACCCCAAACCCGACCCACAAGCCCCGACCAAATTTGGCATGTTCCTTAGGAAAAACTTTAACTAAATCTCGTTTGCATTCTGGAAAATTGTGATGTTTTTGAAGTGGATTTATGTTTGATAGAACATGTCGACTTTTAAAATAAATTTTGGCGTGTTGAAATAGTGAGATGCGGTTCGAGTTGGTATTTCTTTTAAGAAAACGTTTGTTATATATTTTGTAAAATAAGTGGGATTGCCGGTTTTTAGAACTGATTAATATGTTGTAAACCGTAGTTGATTAGGTGATAAAACATTTAGAGTTTTGTGAAAACATTTTCTTAATTCATATACCGATTACTAAATGAAAGTTAAGACTTAAAGCATAAGAATTTAAAACGTCTAAGTAGTGGCCTTATTACATTTGAAAAATACCAAATAAATCCTGAAAATAAAATAATAGAAAACGCTAATTTAACCGTTTGAAACCCCGAAAAATATTCAGCATGGCCACCACATAGTCCTCGCTGACCCGGTCCATGTCGCTAAGTATCACCTGAAAAGATATCCCACAAAGGGGTGAGTCAACAGACTCAATGTGTAACAACCAACACAAACTCCCAAACGATTAAGGCATATCAAATCATATATATAACAAATATAGGCAATGATGCAATCCCAACCCAAACCTAAATAACCATCCTCTACACATCACCCGTACCTGCCAATCACACCGTGTGGATTACTAAATCGACCCTTCATCCGCTACACACCATCGAAGGCAGTCGCTGTAGTCAACTGCACATCGCCCTTATAATCGTGGCATAGCCACCAGATAATGTGACAGAGTCACCAAATAATAATATGTGACATTAGTCACCAGATTCAGATTATGTGACATGAGTCACCAGATAATATGGTAAAACCACCAGATCACTTCCCCTTTTCATTATCACCCATATGCCCATGCGTCATACAAAACATGCAGAAATCATGCCATATACCTTATTCCATATTCATAATGAATTCACATATGTGTCATACTCAATATTCATAACATTATTAACATAGTATTAAAGGTTGACGTACCTGAATACTCTGTACCACTGAATGGTACCTTTAGCCACATTTTTCATATTTCTATTAACACATGTCTTAAATCAATACAATAAATCTATCAAGAATTAGTGTAGGGCTACACACCTGGTCCTAATACGATTACTGAATCCCGAAAATCTACTGAAACAGGTTGTACTCCTCCCTAAAAACCATAGTCAGAATCGGCCAATCATTAGCACCTAATATGGCCTTGGCCGAATGTTAATACTCCCTTACCTTACGGATCTAAATCCCGAAAATATCACTTGTCCCCTGGAGATGTCGAAATCCTTGCATGACCTATGTTAGCATCGATTCTAACTCTTAATGGACCCAGCAAATGGCCTTCAGCCTAAACCACACTTCACTTACGGTGGATATTCAAATCCCGAATGATTACTTCTCCAAACGTTAGTTACAATAATCCTGAAAGGCCCCTTTCATTGTTCAGCAAAAAGAATAAAAGAGATCAGTTTCCTTAATGTCGACTTAATTGAAGGTATAGGAAAGAAGATTAAATGACAAAGAATTCCTTACCCCACTATTAGAACCGATTGAATGGCTTGTACCAAAAGATCGACAATGCCCCCCTTAGATTACTGAGAGATTCGGCCAAAGTGAAAGGAGAGAATAGGAGTATGGTATTCGGCTTTTACTTTAAGAAAAAGAATTGAGGGAAGTTTCGACAAGAATGGAAAAAGAAGAAGAAGCTTCCGGCTTTGACAAAATAAAAGAAGAAGAGAAGATTCACTTTCAGTTTTTAATCAACAGAGAAAAAAGAATTTCGGCAGAGGCACAATTGAAAAGAAAAGAATGAAAATGGCATCACTCCCCTCCCTTTAGCCGAAAATACCACACCTAGACCCCTCCATTCGGCCAACTCTTCATCTCTCTATCCAATCCCTTGTTATTCTCCTATTTTTCCTCTTCTTTACCCATTCCAAATAATTTGAATAAATCAACAATTATCTTCCTACCTTAGCCGAATTTTAAAAAGAATCTGACCACATCTAATGCTCATCTCCTTAGTGTTTCAGTGTCGCCCAACTCCCCTCTAGCCTGACGCAAAAACAACTCCAGAAGTGCTCCCCTTGCTGCTCGAACCTAGGCCCTTCTTGCACTGCCTGTGGCGTCACTTCCTAAGGCTTTAAGTGGTGCCTTCTTGCCACTTTACTAAGCCAATCCTTGTGTCTAATTTCCCCTACAAATTTTCTTAAAACCTATCATGCTTAGCTCCACTTCAAGACTTAAAATACAATATTTTCTAAGGCATTATCCTACACTCTAAAGTTCTCAAAATCTATAAAACACATTCAAAATACACACAGGCATTCTTCCACATATATTTAAGCAAAAGTGCACAACCCCTAAATCCCGGATATTACATAGAGTTAGGGGGAATGAAGAAAGTTGAGAATAAAGAGTTAAGAGTGTGCTTGAAGAAAAAGGAAAGTAAGGAGTAGGTAAGAAGGGGAGAAGTGTGTGTTTTAATTAGAGATTTCAAATCTGGTACATCCCCACACCCGTGTACCATGGGTGTGTCGAGTCACATGGCCGTGTTATGCTTCGTTCGTTTCTGCCACGCCCATGTGCAGGTCGCCACACCCGAGTTGCTAAAACAGTGTCGACCACGGCCGTATCACACAATCGTGATGTTCAGTCGGGGCCCGTGGCTTGAAGATATTTTTCGTCCTGTGTCGTACTATCTCTGCCATGTCAGTACGTACATCCGTAGCATCCACACGGCCGTGTGCAAGGCCCTGTGGTATGGAAATTTGCACTTTGGTTAGTTTATAGTTAGGTGATATAAAAGGAAAAATAAAAGTAAAAATAAAAATGTGAAAATTAATGGGGTTAGAGCTCGGGTTGCCTCCCGAGAAGTGCTCGTTTATAGTCTTAAGCTAGACTTACCTCTCATTCGCACAATCATGGTGGTTTGAGGAGTTGAAAATCCTTCCTCATGCTATCAGTGTAACATTTCGGTTTAGGCCTAGTCGTAGTAGTGGTGCGAGACCATAAATCCGAGGTCTATCTATGAGTTTTTGAGATTTATGCTATGTTTTCATGTTAGTGTGAAAGTTTCATGAAGCAATTTTATGAAATTTAGGTTGAATTGTCCAAACGGACTAAATTGCAAAAGTTGCAAAATGTGAGATTCTAGATACTATTTGTGTGAAATGGCTTTAGAATTTATATTAGAGGTCCTTAAATAGCAATTTACCCAAATTCTAATTTTTGGACAAATTTGGGCATGGATAAGTTAAAATAGGAAGTTTATCAAAAAGGGCATTTTGGTCATTTGGGAATTAAATGATTAAAATGGGAGAAAAGATGACAAAATTCATTCATCTTCTTCTCCAAGGCTGCCGAAACTTTCAAGAGCTATTGTTAGGGTTCTTCAAATTTTTCAAGCTTGCTAGTAAGTGCATCCAAGCCCTGTTTTTGATATTCTTCGTATTTTTGAAGTCCTAGTTATATGAATAAGCTATTTTTAGCTATTTGATGAGCTATATTTAATGTTCAAAATTTTAGCCATGTATGAAATGCATGTATGTTGATGTTTTATGGAAGATTATGAAAGCTTGATGTAGTAGAAACATCTTTTGTTAAGTGATTTTCCATGAAAATGCATGTAGGACTAGTTTGTGAAAGTTTTAAGTTTGGTCATACATGTGTGATTTAGTGAGAATTGGTGAATGCTTTAGTTGAGTAAGTGATTCGGCTAAGCATGAAAGGCTAGAAAGTTGAATAAAAAAATCACTTTATGAACTTTGGGCAAAAGTGTAATTATGAGAAAGATTAGGGGCAAAAGTGTAGTTATAAGAAAAATTAGGGGCAAAAGGGTAATTTTGCCAAAGTATGAGATAAGTGTCAATTTAGTCAATGTGTGTATTGAATAAGCTGATTTATTCATTATAGATCAAGAAAGACGAAGCCCGGATCTAAACCAAGGCAAGAGCAAGGTGGTGGACAAAATTACATATTTCTATGCTTTTGAGTATCGAGGTAAGTCTATGCTTAAACAATGCATTCATACTTACAATTTCTTAATGCTAGCTGCTGTGTAGCATGATTGAGAATGACTGAGAACCTATGTAGGATGAATGTGGTAGAATTTGTGAATAGATGTATGGTTAAGTAAGTAGATATGTGAATGTGTAGTGAGAACACTAAATGGTGGGCTAAGTGCGATACCATCTTAATGCATATTGTCGATAAGCTGGCTATGTGCGATGTTATCGTTAGGTATATCGTCTAGTAGGCTATGTGCGAAACCACTATGAATACCTTTGTGGTAGGCTAAGTGCGATACTACCTTATTAATTGATTGTGGTGGGCTAAGTGCAAAACTACCGAGAAATTAGCTGTGCAGATTAGCTGTGTGGATTAGCTGTGTAATTATATTATTGAGTTAATTAGCTGTGTGGATGAATTATCGAGAAATGATGTTGAGTTGTGTTGTAACATCCCAAAATTGGGCCTAGGAGAATTGAGCCCAATGGGCCTTAGGCGTAGTAGCGTTTAAATTTTTGGAGAACAAGAGATCGGCTTAAATGCTAGTTAGACCTATTGGATAAGTGATTTTGGAAGGTTAGAGGGCTTCTATGAAGTCCCGGGATCAAATATTGGCTTTGGGGAAATTTTGGTTTTAGGTGAAAAAAACCCTGGAAGTTGGCAGATAGGCCTTAAGAATAAAATATGGAGAAAAATAACACAAGTAGAGTGTGTGGTGTAGTGGCAAAGTGACGCCACATAAGAGACAAGGGAGTGACGCCACAAGGAAGGAAGGAGGTCCAAGGTTCAAGTCTTGGCTTTTGCATTTTGGTTTCTTTTTGCTTGGACCTTAGAATTTGGCCCATAGTTTATATTTAGTTGCGCAT
The DNA here is from genome assembly GCA_025503065.1 of Gossypium bickii. Lineage (NCBI taxonomy): Eukaryota > Viridiplantae > Streptophyta > Magnoliopsida > Malvales > Malvaceae > Gossypium > Gossypium bickii. The sequence goes on along the minus strand of CP106711.1, from coordinate 99,165,479 downwards.
GGTTTAAGACACAAGAGGAGCTTGTGGCCAAGTGGTTAGCAGCGTGGATTATGCTACAAGGAGCACAGGTTCGAATCTCATGAGAAGCGAGGAGTATTTATTTTGCATTGGACTGGCAAGAGTTTCATTGAATTTAAACTCTCGACGAAGGGATCCCACATCGGAAAGACACAAAGAATGAAGGTGAAGAGCTAGCTATATAAAGAGCATCCTAGAAGGAGAGTAAACACATCTTGGAGGGCATTTGGGCACAAGAGTGGTCGGAGCGCGGATTAGCCCCAGAGTCCTATCAGGTGTGTAACTCTCTCTACTCTAGTTGTAGAGCGGCAAATGCCGAAATACCGGTTACACGGCATTAGTAGCCACACGAGCGTGCGAGCGCATGTGTGGGGCTTCGACGCGATAGTTGAGGCCATCAGTAGTATTCTCGTGGGTTGGGGCTGCTTGGGCCTCGATAGGCGAAGTGGGCCCCAATGGGCCGTGGGCCTATATGAGTAAATTGCATGATTGGTTAGTATATGTTGAACTAGACTAGGTGGAAGTTATATACGTGGCTAGATTTGTGCTAGGTGGGCCACACGAGCATGTGGGCCCGGATGGGCCGAAATCGAGTTTTAGGCCCAATCGTCCGGTACGACCGGAAATGGTAGCTGAGTCGCTAGTGGCGACATTAGGCCTTCGGTAAGGCCATTGCAAGTGTGAATTTACGAAAATACCCTTGGTGGGTAAATTACGAAAATGCCCTTAGTAGGTAAAATTACAATTATACCCTTAGAGGTTGATTAGCATGATTATGTTGTTTAGTTTTGGCCGATTGTAGGGGAAGGCTTGATCTCGTATATCTCGAGTTGTGGCTAGTGCTCGAAAAGTGTTAAGGAAGGGGGATCTAGTGCGTTAGATCTTGATCTACGGGATTTGATAGTCGCATTAGTAACCAGGTGTGTAAACTAACACGCTTTTTGCTTTGTATATGTTTGATAAACTGATTGATTGGTAAAACTGAAACAGTATGGTTGAGTGATATGATACCCTATGGGGTATGTGCACGGATTCAGGTAAGTCCGTTTCATTATGAGTACTATTATTGATACATGATGTCATGATGTATGATGTATGTTCTATGAGATGCAACGTTAAACATGTTTGCATGATTTGAATACTATACATGAGTTGGTATGATGATGGGTGATATGAGAGGAGGGGGAAGTGATATTCGTGTCGACGGACACCGATGGTTTGGTACCAAATTGTGACTACGGTCACGGAGGTTTGGCACCTCCGGAGGGTTTGGCACCTCATAGCGTCTCGTCCCTGTGGCTTAGCACCACCGTGGGTTGGCCCCACATCTGAGATATGGGATTGACGCCAGTGATTTGGTATCACACGATGGGTTGGCCCCATCACTCGATTATTGTGACTTCGGTCACCAGTGATTTGGTATCACATTTGTGCCTTTGGGACACCAGAGGTTTGGCACCTCATAACGACTCGTCCCCCGTGGTTTGACACCACCGTGGGTTGGCCCCACTTTTGAGATACGGATCGCCGCCGGTGATTTGGTATCACACGATGGGTTGGCCCCATCACTTGATTCGTGACTTCGGTCACCAGTGATTTGGTATCACATTTGTGTCTTTGGGACACCAGTGGTTTGGCACCACAAGTATTGACGGATATTGTGACTTTAAGTCACCAGGTGGTTTGGCACCACCAAAGGTTTGGTACCACACTGGTAGAGAAAGGTGTTTGGAAGGCTAGGTCAGGTGCATATCGTAACTTGTGCATGTTAAACCTGTTTATGATTGGTGTATGATGTTTTACTAAACCAGAAAAAGGGCTACACACTTGAGTCTTGGTGACTCACCTTTTCCTTTAACATTTTCAGGTGATGCGTAAAGATGGACCGGGTTCGGAGAGGACACAAGGTGGCCCATGCAAAAGAAGATATTTGGATTATTTTAAGCATTTTTAATATTGAGTATTTTGTTTTAAGTATGGGTTGTAATAAGGGCCTTACTATTATTTTGGTATTATTTTAATTATGGCTTGATTAAACTGAACCACTATGTGAAGAGGATTTTATCTTAGCAACCTGCTTATTCAAAATAATATTTAATAAAGTTTAAATTCAGACAATTTTATAACACTAAGGTTTTTCATATTACTTTAAATGGACATGGTTTTCAAAAGTTAACAAACTTTCATGATTATTCCAAGTCAAAAAGATTTTCAACCGTCTTTCCACAGTGACATAACCTGATCCGGTCAAGGCTCGTGGGCTGGGTTTGGGGGTGTTACAGTTTGGTATCAGAGTAAATGTGATATTGAATGCAGGAATGCATTTCAATGGTTATGAGTATGTGACTCATGATGTGTTGGAAATGTGGTAAGGGATAGAAAGAGTAAGAATTGTTGTACATTATATGTTAGTATGATGCTAATTGTTGTTTAGCTTATACTATGATGCTTAATTGTTTATGAGTAAACTTACTAAGATCAAAGCTTACTCCCTTTCTTTTCCATTATCTTATAGAGTAAAAGTGTTGAATCGAAATACGAGGATCAATTAGAAGATTGTCCACACTATCAGCACGCTTTGGTACATGAAACTCAATGTTTTGTATATGGCATGTATAGAGGCTAGACAAGTTAGTGAATTTTGTTGTAAATGGCTAAGATGTGTTGGCCTTTAGATGGATAGTCTATTTTGTATAATGCCATAGTAGTTGGCTACCTTATTTTATGAAAAGATTGTAGTTATCTATATGAGATTGCACTTCAATTTGAGTTGATTATGGATGTGTTGAATGAATGCATATTGTGTATGCTAGAGGGGTGAAAGGAACTTAGCACATAGCTTTGTTTTTGTCCATTTGGATAGACACACGGGAGTGTGTCTAGACCATGTGTGACACACAGTCAGCCTATAGGAGTGTGACTTGGCCGTGTGTCCCCTGCATGATAACATTTTAAGTCAGAATAGACCACGGACTAGCCGCACAGGCGTGTAACTAGGCTTTGAGGCTGTGTGTATGTAGTCAGTATTCACCACGGTTGTGGAGCATGGGCGTGTGGGTCTCTGCACGGGCGTGTTAACCCTGTACAAAAGAGAAAATTTTTAAGATTGGAAAAAGTTCCAATATAGTCTCGGGAGCCCTCGTGTGTATGAGTGAGGCCTTGTAAGTCGAGATTGAGGTTTTTGAGGTGACTTAAGAGAGTAGTCACGATGAGCCTAAGTGGCAATCAAGTGGTTTTATTATGGTAACACCTCGGACTCGGTTCTGGCGTAGAACTCGAGTAAGGGGTGTTACAATCAGTCCTATTATCAGTATGTAATTCAAGTTGAGTAGCGTTTACTTTAAAAGCACCGAATGTAGGATTACTTACCTCGACTGTTCTGTATGGGAAAACCTTGATTACCCTAAAAGGGATTTCTTTGTTTGTATTAGGGTTAGGCGAAGATATTCGAGGGTCTGCCTTATCTAACAATACCTGATCTCTGATCTTAAATTCGTTTGTCCCCTGGAATGGTGGTGGTTTTGCTTTGTGTACTCCTAATTTCTCCTTTAAGTGTGTCTTCTACTCGTCTAGCTCATTGATCTGAAGCCTTCATTTCTCATGAGTTATTTCCTTGTTGGCATGAGGTCTAGGATCTGGCTCAGTTGTGTAGTTCCATGGCGCTTCCTGAAAAGAAGGTTTAACTGAATGGCTATTAATAGAATTTATATTCTCACCTTGACTACTCGATGTTCTAGCCGAGTCAAGAGCCTGAAGACTGATTGATTTGTCACCTACACAAAGTATGAGTTCACCTACACTGACATCAATTTTAGTCCTGGCGGTTGCTAAAAAGGGTCTTCCTAAAATTAAGGGGATACTATTGTCCTCATCCATGTTTAAAACGATAAAGTCTACTGGGAATACGAATTTATCAATTTTTACGAGAACATCCTCAATTATACCCCTAGAAATTCTAACAGTTTTATCAGCTAATTGAATGCTCATCCTAGTTTGTTTGGGTTTCCCTAGACCTAGTTGTTTAAAAATTTTATAAGGCATAACATTGATGCTTGCCCCTAAATCAGCTAAAGCATTATCAATAGATAAACTACCAATTAAGCATGGAATTGTAAAACTCCCTGGATCTTTTAATTTTTGTGGTAGTTTATTTTACAACATTGCCGAGCACACTGCATTTAGTTTCACATGTGATTCCTCGTCTAACTTCCGCTTGTTTGTTAACAACTCTTTTAAAAATTTCCTTGAATCTGGCATCTGTGAAAGAGCTTCAAGAAATGGTAATTTAATATGTAATTTCTTTAAAAGTTTAAGAAGTTTATCGACTGTGTTGTCTTTCTTCATAGCATCAGAATAAGGTATACGAGGTTGGTACTCTTTAATTACTGGTTTTGGCTTATCATGACTTACCTCGTTCTTACCTTCCTCTACCACATTCTGTTGGCTTAACTTCAGCTCATCTAACCCTACACTATCCTGAGCTGTTATGGCTTGAAGTTGCTCCTTTGGGTTAGTTTCAGTGTTGCTTGGTAAGCTACCTTGTGGTCGTTTAGAGATCAGCTTAGCGAGTTGCCCTAATTGGTTCTCGATCCCTTGAATTGATGCCTGTTGATTTTTAAGTGTTGTTTCAGTGTTTTGAAAATGTGTTTCTGACACCGCTATGAATTTTGTCAGCATCTTCTCAAGGTTCGACTTCTTCTCCTGTGGGTAGGGCTATTGTTGGAAGTTTGGAGGAGTTTGTTGTCTCTGGTTTCCTTGACCACCCCATGAAAAATTAGGGTGGTTCCTCCAACCTGGATTATAAGTATTACTATAAAGGTTATTTTGAGATTTAAAATTGTTACCCATATAGTGAACTTGCTTGTTCTTAGCGCTCGGGTTGTAAGGTGGATAGTCAGTGTTATCCATCCCTCCTCTATTTGTATTGCACTGTAAGACTGGATGTACCTGTAAAGAATCACATATGCCATCAATCTTTTTATTTAACAACTCTACCTGGTTTGATAGCATGGTTACTGCATCGAGGTTGAAAACACTGGCTACTTTTGTTGGCTTTGTCCTTGTAACTTGCCACTGATAGTTATTCAATGACATCTCTTCAATGAATTCATAGGCAGCCTCAAGTGTTTTATTATTCAAGGTTCTACCGGTGAATCAATCAATTGTCTAATTGAGGGGTTCACACCATTGTAAAAATTTTGCAACTGTAGCCACAAGGGTAATCCATGGTGTGTGCACCTTCTCAATAGATCTTTATATCTCTCCCATGCATCATAAAGTGTTTCTAAATCATTCTGCACAAAAGAAAAGATATCATTCCTTAACTTGCCCGTTTTAGCCGGCGGAAAATATTTTAATAAAAAATTTTCGATCATTGTTCCCATGTAGTGATTGATCCTCGTGGAACAGAATGCAACCACTGTTTAGCTTTATTCCTCAAAGAAAAGGGAAACAATCGAAGACAGATGGCATCATCAGAAACGCCATTTATTTTGAAAGTATCGCAAAATTCTAGGAAATTGCCAAGTGATTGTTTGGATCTTCATCCTACAAACCATCAAACTGAACAAACTGTTGTATTATCTGAATAGTGTTAGGTTTTAGTTCAAAATTGTTTGCAGCAATAGCAGGTCTAACAATACTTGACTCAGTTCCTGTTAAATTAGGTTTAGCATAATCATACATAGTTCGAGGAGCATGATGTTCAGCCGCCTCTAGAGGTAGCGGATTATTCTAGAGGTGGTATTGGGTTCGATTTCTTGCTCTTCTTCTATGTAATTCAAGCTTCGCCTTATTTTTCTACGATTTCTGCGAACAATACCTTCAATATCACTGTCGTAAATCAGGGGCCCTGTCGGGTTCTTTCTAGTCATAAACTAGAGGTACCTGCTAAGAAAAAATAAAAGAAGAAAAATTAGAAAAGTTAAAATCAAAATAAAAATAAAAGTAAATTACAAAAATAAAAAATGGCTAAAGTAATAAAAATTGAGCGTTCTTAATATTTCAGTTCCCGGGTAACGGTGCCAAAAACTTGATCGTGTGTCAAAGTCTTAAAAATTTATAAAAAAAATGATCGAGCCTAGAAACTAACTGTGACAACGATTGAGGCAAGCGCACCTATCGGACAGTAGTATAGTTTAGTGGCAAGACCAGATTGTCAAACGCAAAGGAACCAAAAGTACTAATACTAACTTTCTTTTTATTATTTAGCCTAAGATAAAAGTGAATTGTTTATTTAATCTAAAATTAACTAACAACTGAGCTAAAGATGCAAAGGCAAAGAGAATGAATTGGGGAAAATACTTGTGGAAAAACCAATTGATTAAGACAATACCCGAGGAAGAATCCACCTAGACTTCACTTATTATTTAACTCTGAACCATACGATTTATTCACTTGACTTGATCCGTAGGACCCTCTAATGTATATTAATACCTCTCTCGAGGCTACTAACGTCTAACCCTAGGTTGATTAATTGAAATCTCTTTCTAATTAAAACCCCTAAAATTGCATTAACTCGATCTATGGACTCCCATATTAGATTTGACCCTAATCCGACAGATTTTTGTCATCCTATCTCTGGGGTTGCGATCAACTCCGCTTAACTATGCTAGATCTAGTCTTAGACAGGGTCTATTCCTCCTCTGCCTAAGCACATCAATACTTGAATCAATATCCTGAAATATCAAAGCAAGAATTAATAACACATAATTAAGAACAAATCAAGTATTTATCATATAGTTCAGAAAACAATAACAAGATCCGTCTTAGGTTTCATCCCCCTCAGGTATTTGAGGGTTTAGTTCATAATAATAAAAGAATACATCTCAGAAGAAAATATAAAACAAAACATAAGAAAAACCCTGAAACCCCTTGAAGGAATTGAAGGGAAGATCTCCCATCTTGAGTATAACTCCGGCTTCTTGAGATGAATCAACTGGCTTTCTTCGAGTAAATCCCACAATTTTGGCCTCTCTGGCTCGACTCTACGGCCTAACTGGATGCCCCCTGAAGGCTGGCCTCTAGGGTGTTTATATAGGCTTTTGGAATGGCTTTCTTTGCCGTTAAGTACCCTAATCCAAATGAAACTTTTCTTTGTCATGTCAAGGACACGCCCATGGCACACGCCAGTGTGAATCGTGGCTAGGTTGTGTTCGGGTCTGTTAATGAGGCACGACTGTGTGGTCTTGGGCCCAGGCCATGTTGATTTCATGCTTTGGCCTATTTACTATCTTCTTTGTCACGTCAGGGACACGCCCATGGCACACGCCCGTGTGAATCATGGCCAGGCCGTGTTCAGGTGTGTTAATGAGGCACGACCGTGTGGTCTTGGGCCCAAGTCGTGTCGATTTCGTGCTTTGGCCCATTTATTCTGTTTTAGGCCCGTTTCTCATTCTTTTTATCCTCTGGTGCTCTCCTAAGTATAAAACATGAAATTAAAGGATTAGGAGCACCAAATTCCACAATTCAAGGCTTAAATCATCCAAAAGTATGCTAAATGTGGGATTAAAAGATGTTCATAATATGGTTTATCATCATGCAATGTCAACCAGTCCATACCCAGAATTATATCAAACTCATCAAACGGTAGTAGCATCAGATCAGCAGGGAAACAGATATCTCGAAACATTAACGGGAAATCCTTACATATTTTGTCAACCAAAACACTTTTACCTAAGGGGTTCGATACTTTTATAACAAACTCAGTAGACTCTACAAGCAAAGTCTTACTATTTACCAAGTTCACGCATATATATGAATGTGTAGAACCAGGGTCTGTTAATGCAATCACAAAAGTATCATAAAGTGTAAATGTACCCATTATAACATCTGGAGATGAAGCTTCCTCACGAGCTCGAATAGCATATGCTCTGGCAGGTGCTCTAGCTTCGGATCTCGTAACATTTTCTCTCGTAGTTCTCTGAATACCACTGACATTTCTTACATTTGGTGAAGATCTACCCCTTGCTGTAGCATTATCAGATCTCAAATTCTAAATCGTCTCTGACTCAACTAACTCTGAGCAATCTCGAATGAAATGATCTAATGATCCAAATCTAAAGCAAGCCCAGTCATTCAGCCTACAACTTCCCGGATGCCTTTTTCCACAATGCTTACACTCGGGTCTTTCAGAATGGACATTTCCAACACTTGCTATTGAAGTTGCTGGGGTTTTGGAGCTCATTTGTGATCTAGCTCGATCTCTATTCGATTGTCCCAAATTAGCCTTTGAATGGCTATGCTCATCTCGAAATTTCTTCACAACAGGCTGAAATGATCTACTCTAAAATCTCTTTCTCATATCTCTAGCTTCTGACTCAGCTTTCTTTTTATCTTTTCCAAGTGCCTCCGATTTGCATGCTCGATCAACAAGTACAACGAATTCTTTTATTTCTAAGATCCTGACTAACAAACGGATATATTCATTAAGGCCATCTTTGAATCTTTTTCACATTATTGCCTCAGTAGATACACATTCACGAGCATATTGACTCAGTCTGACAAACTCTCATTCATATTCCGTAACAGACATACGACCCTGCGTCAAGTCAAAAAATTCCTTCTGTTTCTGATCGATGAACCTCTCACTAATATATTTCTTCCGGAACTCAATCTGAAAGAAGTCCCATGTCACCCGTTCTTTCAGACCAACATAAATCAGAGTCTTCCACCACTGATAAGTTGCATCTCGGAGCAGTGAAATAACACATTTAGTACTTTCTTCCGGAGTTAAGGACATCTCATCGAATACCCGGATCGTGTTTTCTAACCAAAACTTGGCTTTTTCGGCATCATCATCACTAGTAGCCCTGAATTCTTCAGCTCCATACTTACAGATTTTGTCAACCTTCAATAAATTTAGATTCATAGTCGGAGGCATAGCAGATGTCTGAGGGTGATTAAGCGGGGACGGAGGTTGCAAAACAGTCGGGTTATTTCTAACAAATTGAGTGAACCATTCAGTCATCATTTGGAAGAAAACTTGTTTAGCTTCTCATTCTTGACCACTCATAGCCGGTCTAGAATCAGAAGGCGTTTTCCCTTGCGTGGGAGCAGGCGCATTACTTTCTACATCGTCAGCTACAACTCTTTTGGGATCCATTACTATACGAAAATCACATTTTACACGTCAGGATTCATCACACTATCACAGTTCAAATATATGGCATGTAACTAAACTATAGTACTGATACCAACCAAATGTAACACCCCTACCCCGTATCTATCGCCGGATTAAGGTAAAGGGCATTACCTGACAGATCGGAACTTCTTCAGAAAATTCATAAAATAAATCATCAATTACAATCATAATGTCCCATTTATAGGTCAACAAAACCTTAGTTGTGCTTTAAACAGAGTTGGGACTAAACCAAAACACATACAGAAATTCTTGAAAATTTTAAACATTCTAAGTTTCAAGGGATACACGCCCGTGTGGGCAGGCCGTGTCCCTCCCACGACTGCTAGACACGCCAATGTGTCTCCCCCATGGTCGAATCTGACTTAACTCCACGACCACCAAGCACGCCTGTGTACCATGGCCGTGGTAAATTCTGACTTCGTTCCATGGCTACCTGGCACGTCCGTGTGCCAATGCCGTGTACTCTTATCTAGCTACTGACTTAGTCCCACAGACACTAGGCATGCCCATGTGCCAAAACCATATGGCAAAATAGGCCATTTGCAAGACTAATATCCCACCCTCATTAGGGTCATACCTACAAGCAAATTACCAAAACCTCTCATGCACATTTGACAACTAAGAACATATCAAAATAAATATCCAATCACTACATATAAAATCCAATTTCAACCAAGCCAATTTACAAGACTAAAACTCATGTAAACACAAGCATAATTCATTCAAATACTTACCTTGAAGTTCACCAAAATATACATCACATATCATATTCATTAATACATATTGCCAACACATAACTAGCCAAATCACATGGCTAAGTTCACTTCGTATTCATAAACAAATAAATAGCCTATACATGTCATATCTAGCTATATACATTTCCAAAATATACCAAAACAAGTTGAGTAATGTGATGACGATCCTCGACGGTCCCCGAGCCTTCAGTAGCTTTGACGATCTATAAACAGTGAAAACATACACACGGTGTGAGCATTCCAAAAGCTTGGTAAGTCATACACAAATAAACTTAATATACAATGCATATAACCAAATTGTATCATCGGTACTTATATAACTCATAGCCATTACATTTCATATGCTTTGGCATATTTACTCACACAAAGCTTAACACATATTTCATTTCATAAATCACATATATACTTAGTGTAACACCCTGAAATTGGGCCTAGGAGAGTTGGGCTTGTTGGGCCCTGAGCGTAGAAGCATTATAGAATTTTGCGGAGGATGAGAACAGCATTATTTCAAGTTGGACATGTTAGGAAGGTGATGCTGGAAGGTTACGGGGTTTCTATGAAGTCCCGGGTTCAAGATAGGCAATAAGAAAAATTTGGGTTTTTGGGCACTTTAGTGGGGTGAGCTAGTGGAGGCAGGACTTAAGTTTAACTGGTTGGTATTTTGCTAACACAAGTGGCCACATGGTGGAGCGGTGGTGGTGTCAATATGGAAGCATGGGGAATGGGGTTCAAATCCCACAAGCAGCATTTGGGGAGATTAATTTTTGTGCTCAGGAGAGGGTTGTAGCTTAATGGAGATCAAACTCTACAGTAGAGAGGGAGGACTTGGTCAAATTGGTTTGAATGAGGGGTGGAGAGTGAAAGGTGGAGCAGAAAGGGGAGAAAATCAGGGGATTTGAGGGGAGAGGTAGTAGTTGGCCGATTGTAGGGTGTGTGGGGAGGAGAAATTCAACTAGGGGTGATTTTAGCAAGGAATTTTGGCACTTTGGTGTAGGGAGCATAAATTGAAACCTTTTGGTGTATGTGCCGAATTTCTCCAGTAGTCTTAGCATATTGGCATTTCTTTTTGGGCATTTTCGGGTTCTTTCCTTTTGGCAATTTCGTTTCTTTCTTTTTATTTTTCTCTCCTCGGGACTAGGCCGAATCTTTTGGGACAGACCTCTCGTGTAATTCTTGTTCAACCTTCCATCCCTTTCAATTGCTTCTTCTTCTACTCATTGGCCGAAACCTTTACCCCTTCTTTTCTAATTCCCAATCAGTTTGCTTCATTTCTTTTCAACCTTGAGTTCTTGTGGTTGCTGCTTGTGCCGTATCACTCCTCCCCAATCAAATTGTCTTTTGTTGTGAGATAATGGGTTCTTTCTTATTTCTTAATCTTTTTGTGTGTTCTTTTTCTCTATTCTTTCATAAAGAGCCAAAACATCTATCTTGTAACCCTATAGCCGAATCTGGTTCTTTGGTGTGCTGTTAGGTGTCGAATTATATCATCATTCGTTCATAGATATTACGCGTTGCTGCCGAATCCTGGCTCTCCATTCGGTTTTTGATAATGCCCTAGTCTACCCCTAGCTCATGCCTAGACCCTAAAATAGCCTAAACTAGCATGACAACCATACTATCTACACAAAATCAGACAAAATGCAAAGGCCCCGATTGAGGATGTTACAGTTCTACCCCTTTAAAAATAATTTTAGCCTCGAAATTACCTGGTCAAAAGAGTTGAGTGTACTGCTGCCGCATCATATCCTCTGGCTCCCACGTGGCCTCTTTTGTTCCATGATTCCGCCATAATACCTTCACCAAAGGAACTGATTTCCTACGCAAGACTTTGACATCCCACTCCAAGATCTGCACTGGTTCTTCTTCGAAAGACAAGTCTGGGCTCACTTCGATTTCCTCTACCAGCACAACGTGAGACAGATCTGAACGATAGCGTCTAAGCATAGAAACATGAAATACATCGTGTATCTGACTCAATTCTGATGGTAACTCAAGCTGGTAAGCTACTGGTCCTAAGGCCCGATAAACCTAGGGCTCAGCTTGCCCTTCCAACCAAATCTCAGCACCTTCTTCCACGGCGTCACCTTCAAAAAGACCTTGTCACCTACTGCAAATTCTATATCCTTTCGCTTAAGATCGGCATAGGACTTCTGCCTATCCGAAGCTTCCTTTAAACGAGTTTGAATCAGCTTAACCTTATTTTCCGTTTCAGTAACTAACTCTAGACCCAACAATTGCCGTTCACCCAACTCTGTCCAACACGTAGGGGTACGACACTTCCGCCCATATAACGCTTCATACGGTGCCATCTGAATACTTGACTGGTAGCTATTATTATACGCAAACTCTGCCAACAGTAAAAATTCTTCCCAACTACCTCTGAAATCCAAGACACAACCCCTTAACATATCTTCCAAAATCTGAATCACCCTCTCCGACTACCCATCCAACTGTGGATAAAACGCCATACTGAAATCCAACCTTATACCTAAAGCCTGATGCAACGCTTTCCAGAACCTTGACGTAAATCTAGGGTCTCTGTCCAAAATAATCGACACTAGCACTCCATACAACCTTATTATCTCCGCTATATACAGTCTAGCTAACTTCTGAAGAGAGTAATCCATGCGCACAGGTATGAAATGAGCAGACTTTGTCAGACGGTCAACAATCACCCAGACCGAATCCTTCTTGCCAGGTGTAAGGGGTAGCCCAGTGACAAAATCCATCGTAATCCTTTTCCATTTTCACTGCAGAATCTTCACCGGTTGCAACAATCCCGAAGGCAACTGATGTTTTGCCTTTACCTGCTGACACATCAAACACTCGCCCACAAATTCAGTTACATCCCGCTTTAGACCCGGCCACCAAAATTGCTCCCGCAAATCCCGGTACATCTTACTACCTCCAGGATGCATAGCATATGGGTTGTCATGAGCTTCTTGAAGAATCTTCTGCCTTAACTCAACATCTTTTGGCATGCAAACTTTTCCCTGAAAACATAACACTCCATCGCTGCTCAAGCTGTACCCCTCCAATCCACCATTCTGCACCTGTAACAAACGAGCACTTAAGACTTCATCCACTAGCTGTTTCTCTCTAACCTGGTTTACCCATGTCGGCTTCACTTGCAGTTCCGCTAGCAAGTCATCATACAGGCTAAGGTGGGCAAACATTGCTCTTAAATCCGCTACCACTTTACGGCTCAAACGTCCGCCACTACGTTAGCCTTACTCGGATGATACTCAATCGAGCAGTCGTAATCCTTCAACAACTCGATCCACCTCCGCTTCCTTAAATTCAATTCCTTCTGAGTGAGAAGATACTTCAAACTCTTATGATCCGTGTAAACGATAGACTTCTCCCCATACAAGTAATGTATTCAAATTTTTAGGGCGAAAACCACTGCAGCCAACTCCAGATCATGCGTCAGGTAATTCACTTCGTGAGGTCTCAGCTGTCGAGATGCATACGCAACTACTTTCCCCTCTTGCATCAGCACACATCCCAGACCAGTATGCGACGCATCACAGTAGACTGTAAACTCCTTCCCTGCTTCAGGCTAAATCAACATCGGAGCTTCCGTTAAAATCCTCTTTAACTTCTCAAAACTCTCCTGTTGCTTGTCTGACCACACAAACGGAACCTCTTTCCTTAGCAACTTGGTTAGCGGTGCTGCAATCAAGGAAAACCCTTCCACGAACCTTCAGTAATACCCCGCTAATCCCAGAAAACTCTGAATCTCTGCCACAGACTTAGGTGGTTTCTAGTCCAGTATGGCTTCAATCTTCCGATGGTCCACTCTAATCCCCTCAGCTGACACCACATGACCCAAGAAAGTTTCTTCCTTTAATCAGAACTCGCACTTACTAAACTTTGCGAACAACTGCTTCTCCCTCAGAATTTGCAAAACTACACAAAGATGTGCATCATGCTCCTTCTCAGACTTCGAGTACACGAGTATATCATCCATAAATACCACAACGAACCGATCCAAATACAGTTGAAAAACTTGATTCATCATGTCCATAAACACTACCGGTGCATTGGTCAATCCAAACGGCATTACCAAGAACTCGTAGTGACCATAACGAGTACAAAACGTCGTCTTATGAATGTCCGCCTCCTTGACCTTAAGTTGGTGATACCCTGATCTCAGATCTATCTTCGAGAAAACTGATGCTGTAACATCCCCAAACCCGGCCCACGAGCCCTGACCGGATCTGGTTATGTCACTCTGGAAGGACGATTGAAAATCTACTTAACTTAGAATAAATCATTAAAACTTGTTAACTTTTGATAAACCATGCCCCTTTATGATTATAAAAGAAACTTTGATGTTATAAATTTTGCCAAATTAACACTTTATTAACTTATAAATATAAGTTGCTAAAATAAAACCATGGTTAAAACTAATATCCAAAAATAATGTTAAAGCCCTTATTACAATCAACATTTAAAACCAAATACTTAATATAAATAAGCTTAAAATATTTAAACTCTTCTTTCTGCATGGGCCACCTTGTGTTCTCTCCGATCCCGGTCCAATTCTACGCATCACCTGAAATGGTTAATAAAATAGGGTGAGTCCACTGACTCAGTGCATAATCACAACACATATTTCCTCACGTATGGCCTTGGCCCATGCCCACACAGTCCATGTAACAAATCATGCAAGAATGCATTTCAGCCCAACCTACTATCCAACCGTAACACCAACCTTAGCAGACTCCCTGCCTAAGGCCGTGGCTAACCCACCACTAATCACATCGTGATCCATAGACTTTACCTTGGCAACTCGCTGCTCAAGGCCGTGGCTGAGCCACCGATCAACCAAAGTGATCCCAACATCATAATCTGTCCACGGTGACGCACTTAGCCATCAACCGCCGAGATGGGCACCTAGCCAACATCTCCCTTGATGGTGCACTTAGCAACTCATCAAGCGCTAATGTAGCCCGAAGCTAACATTAGTCCACGTACATCAATGTGTACACCCTTCCTTCCTTGATCAAACCCAATCCCATGCAAATATGTAATTGCCACATGTTATGTCATCATATAAGATAAGTATAATATTATTACCACATCATATATATACATCACAATAACATAATATCCCAAACTTACTCACCTGATATCCGATTACCCAAAACAAGGGTATTCACCATCTAAGCCACACATCATTCATATACATATGCATTAGCAAGCAGTTAACCGAAGGAAATAGTGCGATGATTACGCACCTGTTTGATACACTCAACTAAACCTCGAAGCCACACGCTGTACCTAAAAGCTTGTCGAAATCCCTAACATAATACTACATTAGATTCGGCCTTAACCTCAAAAGCATAACACTTGTGGCCCTTGGCCGAACATTATCCTTACCACTTCCTTACCTTGATGAATCGAACTTAAGAGTCCTCCTTACCGCTCCTCCTTGCTGACTACACATGAAAGAATTTCATATTAAGACCATAAGAACATTCGGCCAACTCCCCATACCAAGACCACCCTTGATCAACGAATAATAAAAGAAGTAGACTATAACATAAATCCTTACCCTTCACAAACGACTAGAGGAAAGACCCAACACTTTACCCCCCTTGCTTAAAATTCGGCCAACCACCACTAGGACAACAAGGAAGGTTTCGGCAATGGTTGAGGAGAGATTCGGCTCAAGGAGTTTCGGCAACAGGGTTTGAGAGAGAAAGAGAAGGTATGAGGAGGCAAGATGAAATGGTTTCGGCTCAGGAGAAATGGAGAGAAACAAGTAAGAAATTCGGCTAAGTGACCTTGAAGATTAGGCCAAAGTGCACAAGTGAGGAGGAGGAACGTTTTTAGTGTGTTTAGAACATGAGAAGAGAAATGTGAAGGCTTAAGAAGAACTATAATTCGGCAAGGGAGAAAATGAAGGAAAAAGGGGTGAAGGTTTTAGGAACAAAGAGCTAAAATTCGGCAACAAGGAAGCTCACATCCTTAAATAGAATTCGGCTCCTCCCCTAAACCTCCCATGACCGAAAATGTCAACAAAAGAACCCCCTAGCCGTCCAACACCTTCACCTCTCTCCTAATCCCTTGATTCCCTCCTAAAAACACTCTACACCAACCCTTCAAATAATTCAAAATAAAACCAACTCCACTCTTCTCCTAGCCACTCATTCAAAATGATTTGAACAAGTCAAAATCCCCCCTTTTAAGTGCCTTGGCCGAATCCAACTCTCCCCCCTTGCTCATGACGTAAAAACAAAAGAAAATGCTGCCTTTGCAGCTCGATCCTGAGACCCCAAAGCTCCCTTGAGGCGTCACTTCTCCATGCCTTATGTGGCGCCTCCCTTGCCACTCTGCCAAGCTATTTCTTGTGTTTAATCCTCCCAAATAAAACTCTTAAGGCCCCCCTCCATCCAAGCTCCCCTTTTAACCCCTAAAAACTAAAAATTTTCTAAGGCATTCCACTACACTTAAGAGTTCTCAAGACCCCTAAAACTCACCCAACCACACACTGAAGTGTGCCAACCACTGAGTTATGCCTTAAATGCATAACCCCTAGAACCAGGGTGTTACAATTCTACCCTCCTTAAAATAATTTTGTCCTCGAAATTACTTGTCTAGACTAACAGTCCAATTCCTTCCACTACGCTATGGCTGCGCACTCTGATCTTAAAGAGCTAACATACTTTTAGGCACAGTATCTATCATACTTAAGGTTCCAAATACCTTATGAGCAACAAAACAACAGCCACCAAAATGAACAAAACAACAGAGAATATTCCGAACATGAGAACTTACCCGCTGACACATCAGGCACATCATTATCCTCTCTCCGACGAATCGCATAAACCAGACCTGGCTGCCTTGCCTCAGTGCCACCGTTACCGCGGCCTACAGCTCCACGACCTCGGCCGGAACCATTTCCTCCATGGTTCAGACCACGACCTCTCGTCGCCTGCTGACCACCCCTACTTGGTTGCACATAACCTTGACCCACTATCCGAGTCCTATTCGGATCCTGGGGACAATCCTTAACCAGATGAGTCTTGGACTTGTATCTAAAGCATTCCCGAACCCGATTCCAACACTCGCCAACATGATACCTTCCACAATGAGCACACGGACGATCTGGATTCCCAGCAGCTGGCTTAGAAACGTGAGCAGAGGTCTCGACTCTCGGTCTTTTCTGAACCCTTTCAACCACTTCTGGCGATCCAACACTTCTCTTATCACGGTTTCTTTCTCTGTTGTGCCTCTCCGCCCTCTTGACCTCCTCAGTTATCCGAGCTTTCTCCACTAAAACGGCGAAGCCTCTTTCCTGATGCAGAGCAATCAAAACTCGCAGCTCATCCCGTAGCCCATCTTCAAATCTGACGCATCTCTCATAATCAGTAGCCACGATGCCCCGAGCATACCAGCTCAAAAGCAGAAACTCAGCCTCATACTCTGCTATCGACTTGCTTCCTTGTACCAAGTTGAGGAACGCCTTCCTCTGTGCATCTGCATAGCTCGCTCCAACATACTTCCCCTCGAACTTGATCTTAAAGTAACCCCAGTCCACTCGATCCGCAGGAGTACTTTCCCTAACCGTAAGCCACCACTGGTAGGCTTCATCCCATAGCAACGAAACAGCACCCTTAAGCTTCTCCTCACCAGTTAAATCCAAGTCGTCCATAATCCTTTCAACTGCCTCCAGCCAGTATTCTGCCACGTTCGGAGCTACCCCAGACACTCCCCTAAAAACCTCAGCTCCATTCGACCTAAGTCTTTCGGGCACTGACTTTCGAGTCCTATTGCCCACATTGGCTCCTGCCACTCGCTCGAGCACTCGCGCAAGACACCGTGACAACTGCGTCATTCCCGGGCCCGATCCTCGAAACTCACCACTTCCGGTGGTGGTGGTGCCGATATCTCATTCTCGACCACGGCCACTGCACCCTACGGTTCGAACCGCCATCCCGCCTCTACCACGTCCCACGAGTATTGCGACCACGCCCCTAGAACTCATATCTAGCGCCTCGTTTAATCTGCTTAAAAAGTTTTATGCATTAGAAATTTTGTTTCACTGTTTACCCACGAGCAATTTTATGAAGAGAAGTACAAGTGGTTCTTTCGATCAACCAGAGTTTTAAGTCCTCTATCCTAATTCACACGGAAAAGCACATCCATTCCCTACTACCTTTCACACACATTCACTCTTCGGGCATTTCTGTCCGTTTATCCCAGAGGTATTCCCGTCATTTTTCCTGCAGGGTATTTTCATAATAAACCAGAGAAATTTTAAAACTTTAACGAATCAAGACACTCTGAAATTCCTAAAACTGGAGGGTATTTTCGAAAACTCTTCAATTTGAAAGTACAGCAGAAGTTTGGAAACCAGGGGTATTTTGGTAATTTTGTCAATCAGGGGTAATTCCGTAAATTTCCAAAGTCAGAGTGTCTTGAATTTTTACAAAATAGCATTTTTGAATACTTTCGCAAAGTAAGGAAATTTTAAAATTGGGGTTAAACCGGCAATTTTGAAAGTCAGGGCATTTTAGTAATTTTCAACACAGGGGTATTTTCGTAAACTTCCAAAGTCAGGGTATTATTTTGAAATACATAATTTTGAATACTTTTACAAAGTATGAGGATTTTATTGAAATCGAGGTAACACGATAATTTTAGAAATCAATGGCATTTTCGTAATTTTGCCGCTAGGGCATTTTGGAAATTTTGGTAAGTCAAGAATACTTTGAAAATTTTTCGAAAATAAATTTTCGCTACTATTAAAAGAGATGTTCTAATGATTTTAAAACTAGGGTTTCCATACAACAAGGCTAGTCCCTTTCGGGTTTTATTCAGTGTGTTTAGCCTATGACTGAGTCCTCTTGGTTAGGGCGAGCCGAAGTTACGCACCAGGTAGGAATCCCGCGAAGAGGAGGTGAGTCACGAGGACTACTTAAGTACCAAGCTCTTCCGGATCCAATCCTTGACATGCGCACAGGGGTTACCACACCCTAACTCGGCGACTTAGTCGTAGGTTTGTTTTAGTAACCTTAAGTTTTATGCATGTGTTTGAGTAGACTAATCCTAGGGTCCAATAGCCCTAACATTCTACTCTACGAGCCCACATAAACCCATAACAATCCATATAACAAATCACTTCAAAAGGCCGAAGTACTTACCTGGTGGACTCGGGCCGGAGGTACAGGTGCCATGCCAGAATAACCTTAAAATATTTCATAAAACCCACATTCTTGAAAAGCCCATTTTGAAAATGTTTTTGGGCCCAAAACCCTCAAAGCCGAGTTTTGAACCGGGCTCTGATACCAATTTGTAACATCCCCAAACCCGGCCCACGAGCCCTGACCGGATCTGGTTATGTCACTCTGGAAGGACGATTGAAAATCTACTTAACTTAGAATAAATCATTAAAACTTGTTAACTTTTGATAAACCATGCTCCTTTATGATTATAAAAGAAACTTTGATGTTATAAATTTTGCCAAATTAACACTTTATTAACTTATAAATATAAGTTGCTAAAATAAAACCATGGTTAAAAATAATATCCAAAAATAATGTTAAAGCCCTTATTACAATCAACATTTAAAACCAAATACTTAATATAAATAAGCTTAAAATATTTAAACTCTTCTTTCTGCATGGGCCACCTTGTGTTCTCTCCGATCCCGGTCCAATTCTACGCATCACCTGAAATGGTTAATAAAATAGGGTGAGTCCACTGACTCAGTGCATAATCACAACACATATTTCCTCACGTATGGCCTTGGCCCATACCCACACAGTCCATGTAACAAATCATGCAAGGATGCATTTCAACCCAACCTACTATCCAACCGTAACACCAACCTTAGCAAACTCCCTGCCTAAGGCCGTGGCTAACCCACCACTAATCACATCGTGATCCGTAAACTTTACCTTGGCAACTCGCTGCTCAAGGCCGTGGCTGAGCCACCGATCAACCAAAGTGATCCCAACATCATAATCTGTCCACGGTGACGCACTTAGCCATCAACCGCCGAGATGGGCACCTAGCCAACATCTCCCTTGATGGTGCACTCAGCAACTCATCAAGCGCTAATGTAGCCCGAAGCTAACATTAGTCCACGTACATCAATGTGTACACCCTTCCTTCCTCGATCAAACCCAATCCCATGCAAATATGTAATTGCCACATGTTATGTCATCATATAAGATAAGTATAATATTATTACCACATCATATATATACATCACAATAACATAATATCCCAAACTTACTCACCTGATATCCGATTACCCAAAATAAGGGTATTTACCATCTAAGCCACATATCATTCATATACATATGCATTAACAAGCAGTTAACCGAAGGAAATAGTGCGATGATTACGCACCTGTTTGATACACTCAACTAAACCTCGAAGCCACACGCTGTACCTAAAAGCTTGTCGAAATCCCTAACATAATACTACATTAGATTCGGCCTTAACCTCAAAAGCATAACACTTGTGGCCCTTGGCCGAACATTATCCTTACCACTTCCTTACCTTGATGAATCGAACTTAAGAGTCCTCCTTACCGCTCCTCCTTGCTGACTACACATGAAAGAATTTCATATTAAGACCATAAGAACATTTGGCCAACTCCCCATACCAAGACCACCCTTGATCAACGAATAATAAAAGAAGTAGACTATAACATAAATCCTTACCCTTCACAAACGACTAGAGGAAAGACCCAACGCTTTACCCCCCTTGCTTAAAATTCGGCCAACCACCACTAGGACAACAAGGAAGGTTTCGGCAATGGTTAAGGAGAGATTCGGCTCAAGGAGTTTCGGCAACAGGGTTTGAGAGAGAAAGAGAAGGTATGAGGAGGCAAGATGAAATGGTTTCGGCTCAGGAGAAATGGAGAGAAACAAGTAAGAAATTCGGCTAAGTGACCTTGAAGATTCGGCCAAAGTGCACAAGTGAGGAGGAGGAACGTTTTTAGTGTGTTTAGAACATGAGAAGAGAAATGTGAAGGCTTAAGAAGAACTATAATTCGGCAAGGGAGAAAATGAAGGAAAAAGGGGTGAAGGTTTTAGGAACAAAGAGCTAAAATTCGGCAACAAGGAAGCTCACATCCTTAAATAGAATTCGGCTCCTCCCCTAAACCTCTCATGACCGAAAATGTCAACAAAAGAACCCACTAGCCGTCCAACACCTTCACCTCTCTCCTAATCCCTTGATTCCCTCCTAAAAACACTCTACACCAACCCTTCAAATAATTCAAAATAAAACCAACTCCACTCTTCTCCTAGCCACTCATTCAAAATGATTTGAACAAGTCAAAATCCCCCCTTTTAAGTGCCTTGGCCGAATCCAACTCTCCCCCCTTGCTCATGACGCAAAAACAAAAGAAAATGCTGCCTTTGCAGCTCGATCCTGAGACCCCAAAGCTCCCTTTAGGCGTCACTTCTCCATGCCTTATGTGGCGCCTCCCTTGCCACTCTGCCAAGCTATTTCTTGTGTTTAATCCTCCCAAATAAAACTCTTAAGGCCCCCCTCCATCCAAGCTCCCCTTTTAACCCCTAAAAACTAAAAATTTTCTAAGGCATTCCACTATACTTAAGAGTTCTCAAGACCCCTAAAACTCACCCAACCACACACTGAAGTGTGCCAACCCCTGAGTTATGCCCTAAATGCATAACCCCTAGAACCAGGGTGTTACAGATGCTCCCTTAAGTTGATCGAACAGGTCGTCTATCCTTGGCAACGGATACTTATTCTTAATCGTTAATTTATTCTGCTGACGGTAATCTATACACAAAACTTCTGTAATATCCTGCCAAACCCAGAAAACTCTGAATCTCTGCCATCGACTTAGGTGATTTCCAGTCTAATACTGCTTCAACCTTCCGAGGGTCCACTCTAATCCCCTCACTGACACCACGTGACCCAAGAAGGTTACCTGCTTAAGCCAGAACTCACACTTACTAAACTTTGCGAATAGTTGCTTCTCCCTCAGAATCTGCAAAACCACACGTAGATGCGCATCATGCTCCTCCTCAGATTTTGAGTACACCAATATGTCGTCTATAAACACCACGACGAATCGATCCAAGTACGGCTGAAACACCTAATTCACCATGTCCATGAATGCTGCCGGCGCATTGGTCAGCCCAAACGACATTACTAAGAACTCGTAGTGCCCATAACGAGTGCGAAACGCTGTCTTATGGATATCGGCCTCCTTTACCTTAAGCTGATGATACCCCGACCTTAAATCAATCTTAGAGAATACTGATGCACCCTTAAGTTGATCGAACAGATCGTCTATCCTCGGCAACGGGTACTTGTTCTTGATCGTCAAATTATTCAACTGACGGTAATCTATACACATCCGCATTGTACCGTCTTTCTTCTTAACAAAAGTACAGGCGCTCCCCAAGGTGATACACTCGGCCGGATAAAACCCCGATCCAATAATTCCTAGATCTGTGCTTTTAGTTCCACCAATTCCTTCGGCGCTATCCTATATGGGGCAATAGACACTGGCGCGGTTCCCGGTAACAGATCTATACCAAACTCAACTTCACGGTCTGGAGGCAGACCCGAAAGTTCTTCTAGGAATACATCGGTAAATTCCTTCACCGTTCGGACATTCCCTATAGTTGATTCATTGGCCTCCAGTGCACAAACATGAACCATGAACGCCTCACAACCCTTCCTCACCATTTTCTCGGCCTTCAGAGCAGATACAACATTGGATAGATAATCTCTTCTATTACCTATCATCACTACCTCTTCACCCTCAACTGTTCTCAATACCATACGCTTAGCTGCGCAGTCCAAACTTGCTTGGTACTTCACTAGCCAGTCCATTCCAAGGACCAAATTGAACTCCCCAAATGGTAGTTCCATCAGATCGGCCAAAAACACTACCCCTTGAAGTTCTAAGGGTACATCCTTATAAAGTTTGTTTAGATCTACAGAGTGACCTAGAGGGCTAATTACTGTCATCTCCTTAGAAGAAATCGCAAAGGCTAAGTTCATAGTTCCCACTATACTACTGGCAACATAAGAGTGCGTCGAACCAACATCTATCAAAGCAAAGATAATGATGACGGTCCAAAATAAAAGAACGTACCGATTATGACGTCCGATGCGTCGCCCTCCTCTCGATGCCTCACTGCGTAAACCAACCCAGGCTGTCTTGCCTCTGAGCTCCCAGAACCTCTGTCCGGTGCTCCGCGGCCTCGTCCAGAACCATTACCTCCCCTGGCCGAACCGCGACCCCTCTGTGGTTGCTGACTATCCCTCCTGAACTGGGTATGTCCTTAACCCTCAGACTGGATCCTAGCTGACCTCTGCGGGCAATCCCTTACCCGATGCCCCATTGACCCACACTCGAAGCACCCTCTGTTTTCGGTCCAACATTCTTCCGTATGAGACTTCCCACACCGAGCATATAGTGGCGGCCACTGAGGAGTAGCAGCAGGCTTCGCAGCTTGACTCAGCCCATTGTATCTAGCCCTTTTCTGCGAATTCCTGGCAGACCCTAAGGACCCAGAACTCTTCTTATTCCAATGCCTATCCTGATTCCGTCTTACTGATTGTTCCACTTCCTCAGCAATCTTGGCCTTCACTACCAAGACCGTAAATTCTCTCTCCTACTGTTGAGCAATCAACATTCGCAGCTCATCTCTCAATCCGTTCTCAAACCTGACACAGCACTCATTTTCCGTAGCCACAATACCCCGAGCATAGCGACTTAACCGGAGAAACTCTGTCTCATACTCCGATACTGACTTACTCCCCTGGACCAAATTCAAGAATGCCTTACGATGTGCATCAATATAACTAGTCCCGACATACTTCCTCTGATAAACTGCCTTAAAGAAATCTCAGGTGATGTCATCAGCCATTGCTCCATTCTGACCGTGAGCCACCACTGATAGGACTCATCCCGGAGAAGAGACACTATCCCCTTCAGCTTTTCCTCGGCCGTAAAGTCCAAATCATCCATTATATGTTCTGTCGCCTCCAGCCAATACTCAGCTGTATTGGGAGCCACACCAGATACTCCCCTGAATACCTCTACTCCATTAGCCCGAAGTTGTTCAGACATAGATTTCTGAGCTTCTATTTCGACGCCTACACCCGCGACTCTCTCTAGAACCCGCAGCATCGCCTGCGACACTGCGTCATCACCACCCGTCTGACCTTGGAACTCCGCAGCCTCTGCTGGCGGCGGTGGTACCACATTTTCTGACCTATGGCCAAGCCCTATCGGTTCCGACACAGTCATCCTACCTCTACCACGTCCATGTGTATTACGCCCACGTCCTCGTGCGCTCATAACTATCATTCTCGAATTAATCTAACTTAAGAACTTTATGCATTAGATTTGTTCCACTGTTATTACAGCACAATTTTATGAATAGTTTACTATAGGGGTTGTTTCCGCAAGTTCACACAATCCTACAGGTTTCAGTCTCTAAAGTAATTTCCTATTACTATCAGTCATATCACCATCATCACAATCATATAAACAGCAGTTAGGGGTACTTACCTGTGCGGATCAGTGCTAGAGACTCGGTGCCATGCTTTCCCAAATTATGCATTTCCCATCAAAATCATCTTGTAACCCATTATTGAAAACAATTTGGGCCTCAGGCCCACAGTCGAGCTTTTGAACCAGGCTCTGATACCAAAATTGTAACACCCCAAACCCGGTCGAAACGCTGTGACCGAATCCGGCATGTCACAGGGAAAACCCATTTTTAAAGAAAACGAGTTGTTCATAAGATTTTGTAAATAACTGTATTTTGAAAACAAGTTGTCGTCTCTATCTTATGAAAACTTTTGATTTTATGAAAACCCGAATTAGTTTGAGTTTAGTTGCTAGAACATTTCCAATTTAGTTTTAAGGAAAACTGAGTTAACTTATTGTTACCACTTATTTGCTGTTACCCGATGGTAATGTTTTAGGAAAAATCCCGATACTTTGTGAGAGTTTGGAAAACGTTCATTTTGTAGGTTATTTAGGCATGTCGTTTTATTTTAGCTTAGGCAAAATTTAGTGAAAGTTTAAAACAGATAAATAATCCCAAAAATAAAAATTAGTGGCCTTATTACAACCCAAACCAAATTTAAAGTAACGTAGAACCGAAGTAGTAGTTAAAACAAAACCCGAAAAAAGAAATTGTGCATGGCCACCTCGAGTCTGCCCCGGTTCCGTATCCGCGAGCTAAGCATCATCTGCAAAATGTAAAGGAAATGGTGAGTCACCGAGACTTAGTGTATAATTCCCCATCCCGAAGATATCAATGCTCTTACACAATTTCATAAGTCAATAAGTATGTCATGCAACCTAAAGCCTAACCATCCGAAACTCCTGAATCTACCCCGTGTGGTCAAAACCACTGGTGGTCAAAACCACTGGTGACCGTAGTCACAAATAATATATGTGTGGTCAAAACCACTGGTGACGGTAGTCACAAATAGTGTGGGTGGGGCCAACCCACCTTGTGGTCAAAACCACTGGTGACAATCCCGTATATCGATATATGGGGCCAACCCACTGCGGTACCATACCATTGGGACAAGTCACAAAGATAGCAATATGTGGTCAAAACCACTGGTGGTCAAAACAAAAATTTTTGCTATGGCTTAAGCCTACCCCAAGCTCATGCCTGGACCCTAAAACACGCTAAACTAGCACAACAATCACACTATCACATACAAACAAACAAAAATGCAAAGACCTCGATTTAAGGATGTTACATTTGAACTCAGACTTTCACTTACATCGAAGTATACAAGTCACACATACATAGTCCATCATCCACTTAGGATTAAGGTATGTCACACTATGAACATTACAAGTGAATAAATTCTTAAATGGATCTAAGATTTATTCTACTTGGGTCATGTTCAATGTATTGTCAATCCAGTCATTCACGTTTATATCATTATCTTCTAGGAGTCATTCACTCCAATACCCAAGACAAGGTATCTCCACAATTAAACTTGATAGATGATATATTAATCTTTCAATTGGTCTACTCGTTTTCGATTAGATAAATGACGTGTTTAAATTATTTACTAATATAAGCTATCTTTTTGTATTGTGATCTAATCATGTAATATCGCTTAGTATTTGTTAAATATCAGATAATTTGTGAGTCAATATTTGCTTTGTAGGCAAAAACCATTAAGGACAATATACAATGAATATTAATGTAATCAATGAATATTTTATTAAACCAATTTGTTCGAAAAATACAAGTATACATAGACAAAAATACTACAATAAGGGCACTAGATCCAACACTTTTATGTTCATTTTAGCTTACTTTTGAGTAAAACTGATTCTTTTTAGGGCTATATTGAGTTTTTGGTTATTAGTAGATATGTTTGTTGGTGTGTAGGGATAAAATAAACTTATGAGAAATTGATAAATGCTTCAAGGTGTGTATCAATGCCACTTTCTTTAAGGTTTTATTTGCTCCTACCTATATTTTGGTAGGCAAAAAAGTTACTAGCAAATAAACATCAAGGATACAATAAAGCCCAATGATTGTCAACGTTTTGCACTGATGGAAACAGCCCACTAATGTTAATTTCTATAAACAATTTTTGTATTTATTCTGTATAGAACAGTGTAGGAATATAAAAAAATGGTGGGAGAATAGTAAGAAACTTTTGATGTGTTTGTCTTGTGTGTTAGGCAAATGAAATTTGGCTCCTATTTATAGGAGTTCTCATGAATCTTCATAGGAAAACAACTATCTAAATGGATAGCCACATCTTTTAACAATAAAAATAATTATTCAATAGATGTCTCTTTGAATAATTATGATTCATTATTAATAATAAAGTGATATAATTTTTTGAATTTAAGGGGCATGATTTATCACTATGAAATGTGATAACTCTTGGTTAGTAACCAAGTGATATAACTTTTAGTTACTTATACCTTTTCATTTGCAACTATTAGAACACTATATATATTTTGAAAATATTCCAACAATGATTATATTTTGGTGTCATTTCTTATCATTTTGATGTTACTTTAGAGTTTTGGTAGTATAGGATGCTAAAAGAGTAAGATTGATAATGTGTAGATGAAGACTAAGTGCATTAAGGATTGAAGGTTGTGGAAACAAATAGTCACACCGCGACATGAGGTTGCTTGGTGCCGCGACATGAGGTTGCTTGGTGCCACGACATGAAAGGCTAAGATGGCATAAGATGACCAAGGTTAAGGTCGTGACGTTGATTGATTGGAGGTCACGACCTAATCTAACACCCCAAAATAGGGCTCAAGAGTTTCGAGGGTATTTTGAGAATTTTAGTTTATATGTGCTTGGAATTTCATAAGGTTGGTATTCGATAATTTTTTCGACAATGGCTATTAGGGAATTAAGTCAATTTTTGAAAATGAGTTTTAAATACCTTAATTTTAGAAAAATGGATTGATTTGTGGCAAGGTCAAAACTGTGGGCATATTTATGTTACAGTTTAGCCAATTTTTAAAATTGAACCTAATAAACCCCCATTCCCCGTTTGTTTTCACGATAGCTTTGTTCCTCCCTTTGTTTATGTTGTCCCTTACTCTCCCTTGCTCCTCTAATTTATTTTTGATATCCAAACTATAATTACTAAATTTCCTATCCAAGCATTAAACCTTCACAAATCTTCAAGGAAGCACCCCAAAATTTCATAGATTTCATCATCTTCTTCACTTTTGGGTTTTTGGATTTGCATTAGAAACTCATTTAATCTTCTATCAAAGGTAACCATTCAGTTTCCCTTTAGTTTTTAATGTTATCTAGACTTTTAAATTGAGTTTTTAGTTATGAAATTGCATGTTTTAGATAAAAGCCAAAATTTTTGTCATAAATGGAAGATTTTGAGTTGGTGGATTAAAACTTGGTTTTAAATTATTTTTTAACTAGTTTTAACTTGATTAGAAGGTTTCCGAAGTTACTTTAAAGTTTTATTAAGGATTTCTCAGGTTTTAATGAATTTTCATTATTATGGCCAAAACTTGTCGAAAAATTTTGATACCTTGAAATGTGTAGCTTTGTGTAGTTTAAAAGTTGGGAATTAGTCGTAGATGAACATGTAGATGAATGAAGCAGGTTTCATACAAAGAGATTAAGTGTAGACTGAGTTATTCGAATTTTAACTTTGTCATGCTAAAGTGTTTAGTTACATGAGAATGTAGTTTAGGCTTGTATTTTGGTTGGTTTAAGTGAGTCCTTGGCTATTACTTGACTGTGTATATCGTGTGATTGTTGTGTGTGAAGCCTCGGATTCATTAGAGCCTACTACAAGTTGAAGGAAGAGTCAGTTCAAGCCCTTAGTTTTCGATAAAAGTTGATAATCGGTGAGTTTTTTGGAATCGCTGCTCGTAGATAATTCATTGTATAATTGGAAATTTAGATGTAGCCTAAATCCCTACTCTAAATTTCAAGTGTAAGTGTTCTCACACCTATAATTAAATGTGAAATATGTTTGCTTGTGAACTTGTGAAATTGTGAAATTATGAACATATATGAGATGTTATGATATATGCTATGAGCTTGTAATGGCCATTGTGAAAGTGAATATGAGGGTATGTTATTCATGTCATGTGACAATAAATATGTGGATTTGTTTTCATGCCATATGATAGAGATTATATGGTGCTACTAATATGAATATGTAGTGAATATGTGCGGAAAATCTGTAAGTAAAAAATATGTGATAATAACGTGCATATTTTGGCCTAGTAACCTTATAAGACCATTGGATATAGCTGGCATGCCATAGGATTATGAGTACTCACCTTTGTGTTGTGATATATGTAGGGTATTGAGGCCCAGCAACAGTTTTGGAAAGATAAGGGAATGTGAGCTAAGCTCCATTCATCAGTATATGTATGTTTGGTGTGTTTGAGAGTGTAAGTTATATGCTTCACTTATGTCACATGTTCAACTCTCTAAGTCATTATGGTATGATGGAAAATCACGTATCTGGTGTATGGTGATAGAGTCACTTTATGTTTCATAATCTCAAGAGCCAAATTATCATAAAAATGACTGAATGTGTTTAAATGTTGTTGTTATATGCTGAAATATATGCTTAAGTATTCATGTGACTACTGTGTGAATGAAGTCTAGTAAGATGATTAATATGTAAAATATGTCATAAGAGTAAAATATGATGTGAGTATAATGTATGCATGTTTCGTTGATGCATGATAGCTTATTTACATAATGGTTATTCTAAGCATTCACTGAGTTTGTTAAGCTCACCCACTCTGTTTTATCCTTTGCAGAGTAGTTGCGTTCCCGGTGTGAGCGGTGTGGCCTTCGAAGAATTGATCCAAGTCATTCTTTTAGTTGCTATAGTAGGTGTATTTGGTTTATTTGTTATATGGGACTTTAAAGCAATGTGGTAGATTTTATTTAGGTTTTGCTAAGTTAATTCTTAGGTTGTTTGCATGTTATTTACGCTTGGAAGTATGTGGACTTGAATATGATATTGGGACTACTATTTCAGATATTTTGATTTTTTTTAAACTAGGTGAATGAAGTATGATGTTTAGGGATTAAGTTGAATGGTTTTAATGCTTGCATATGCTGAATTGTTGTAGCATGGAGCAGAGGTATTGATATTAGGGCTTTAAAAACGATACCTCTGTAATTTCAAAAGTGTAGTAAGACAAAATATTGATTTGGTATCGATACTGTAATGCCTCAAATTTTGGGCCTAGATGAAATGGGCTTTGGGCTTTGGGTCTCATAATTTTTTTAAGCAAGAAAATGACAAATGACATGTTGGCTTTAAGGGTTTAATAGTCTTGGAGTGTCTAGGGGTGCTGGAGAAGCTCTAGGTTCGAACTTTAAGAAGAAGGAATTTTTAATTAATTATTAAAGGAACCAGGGCGGTGAGTAGTTGGGCTTTTAAATAAAAATAGGGGAAAATGGCATCAAAGAGCCTTGTGGTGGAGTGGATAAGTGAAGCTATTTAGGGTATAAAAAGGTGGCGTTATAGGCTAGCAAGGAGATCCTAGGTTCGAATCCTAGCTTATTATTTTTTTAGAAGTTTAATTTTGGCCTTCTAGAAGGTTGGAAGTGGTGTGATGATGAACTCTAAGGAGAGTATTCAGAAGAGAAAATTTAGGAAAATGATTCGGGAGTTATCAGGGAGAAACACAAGGAGATGAGATGGGGAAGAGTTGGAGCCAATTGGGACTTTGGGGGGTAGGCAGAGTTTCGGTTTTGTGTATAAATAGGGGGTGTCGAATTCTCTTTGTGCTATTTCAGCAATTGGAATTCCCTTTGTGCTATTTTAGCAACTATAGTGCTCTGCCGAATTCTCCTTCACTTTTTCTGTTCTAAACCTCGCCTCTTCCTTATGTGTTTTCTTTTCTTCTCTCCTAAAGCCTTGAATCGAATATCATTCTCTTATTTCTCCATTGCTTGTGCCGTCCCACCCTTATCTCAATTGTTGGGGACCGAATATTCGTGACTGCAAAAGCCGAAAACCTTTGCTCTTGGAGTCGATTTCTTCATCGCCCCAAAACTTGTGCCGAATACTCTAGTGACCAAATCCCTGTCGTGCTTTCATCATTCCTTTGATTTTTGGTGGATCAGATCTTGGAAAAATCAGAATCAAGCTTGGATCTACAAGTCTCTGTCAAAAAGCTATCCATACGTTTCGGTTTTTGGGTAAGTGTTCTTGATATTGGGATAAATTGGTCGAATAGTATATAGTAAGGGAAATGGTGACTTAAGTGGATACAAGTCACCTATTATTTTGTCTTTAAGGATTAAGATTGATGTGAATCTAGGGGATATTCGTGAGTAGTAGCTAAGGAAGGGCTATTAGGACTGGTGGCACACGGTAAGGTTATGGTAAGGCTTCGTTTTTTGGTAAATATTGTGGTTAAGTGTGTGATTGATTGGAGGTTGTTATTGGTTGTAGGTTCAAGGCTGAGGATAGTGTAACACGTCTCATTTACCAGGTGTGTACATACACTTCACACACGATAAATCAGCAAAAGTCGAAATCCTGAAAAACCGAAATGTCGAAAAGCTGAAAAGTAAAAAGGCTGGCGCCGGCAACCACATGAGCATGCGAACATTTGTGTGGGAACACCGATACGACTACCTGGACCAAGAGAGCGATCTCATGGTCTCGAGCCACTGTTTGGCCAACCGGGCCAGAAGGGGCTAAATGGGCCTACCGAGCTCGTGGGCTCAAATCGGTAAGAGTTGGTATGTGAAATTGAATGATCGATTGATATGGATGGTTGTATGATTTGATTATGATTGGGCCTAATGGGCTACATATACATGATTGGGCTTAATGGGCTATATGGACATGATTGGGCTTAGTGGGCCTTATGGGATTTTAGAAATGCATGCTAGGGTATTAATGGACTCTAGGCTTAGTTCTGATGAATTCTTAAACAGCATAAAACTTAATTCAATAATCAAACATATATGTCGACAAGTTACTAGGGTAGAGTGTGGCAATGGACATATACATGTCTAGGATTGGATCTAGGGAGAGCTTGGTACTTAAGCGGTCCTAGTAACCCACCTCCTCTTCTCTGAAATCCTATCTGGTGCATAGTGCTATTCACTTAGCCGTGAGGACTTGTTGATGGGCCAAGGTTCGTAGTTAAGACCCATATTGTTAAGAATTACTGAAATACCCCTGTAGGGTAGGATTACAGAAATACCCCTAAATTGTAAAATTACCGAAATACCCTTGATTTGTGAAATGACTAAAATACCCTTATGTGTTGAATGTAAGATTTATGGATGTTATATGTACATTTGCTGCATTCATATGATATTCTGTTTAGGATGCATATGGGTGGGAATTATGGAACGGAGGAAGTATATGAGGATCGCATGGTTGCTTGACAACTGTGGATCCACCGATGGCTTTTTTTTAAGACCATTATATGATCAGCAGCTTTGCTGCAACGTTAGGTAGTACCGCAACCGGGATACCCTTGATGTGTATCGGATGGGTGGGTCGATTTAGAAATCCCCATAGATATGTTTCGGCGGGACGGAGATGATGTGTACCGGATGGATTATTTGGGGAGGGTTTGCACTGCATTGCATGTATGATATTATTATGTTAATAATATGATATGTATGCTATTTGTTTAACAAGGGTCGTACACACTGAGTTTTCGAAAACTCACTCCCTCTTTTATTTTTCTTAAATGATCCTCAGTAGGCGGTTCAACGGATGGAGGGAATCAGAGGTGGCCAACTAGCAAGACGATTAGACCTGTTTTCCTTAATCTCTAAATTCTAGATTTTGAGTTATTTATTTTAAATATTTTGATTATTTTAAGTTCAGATTGTAATAAGGCCTCCCTCTGCTTATCGTTACATTGATTACTTTACTTTCTATTGAATTTATATCAAGTTTTTTCTGGAAACAACAATTTTTATTCAAAATTAAGCTTCCGCTGGTAAAAAGTTTTATTTTTAATACTTGTTAACTTATAATCAAAAAGACAGATTTCCAAATACATATCGTTTTGGAAGACAACTATAATTTGGGTTTTTAATCAAAATTCTTTAAGAAGGGTTTTCAATGAAAACAAGGTTTTCGCAA
The DNA here is from genome assembly GCA_025503065.1 of Gossypium bickii. NCBI lineage: Eukaryota > Viridiplantae > Streptophyta > Magnoliopsida > Malvales > Malvaceae > Gossypium > Gossypium bickii. The sequence continues at coordinate 99,132,959 of CP106711.1, read as the reverse complement.
AAACACTTCAATGTGACACGCCGGACTCGGGCCTAACTTCTAGGCTGGGTTTGAGGTGTTACAGATACCTTGACCCAAGTATTGATGCTCAGGGTAAATTTATCGATACCTTGTGAAAGGTACCAATAGTTTTCGATGTTTAGGAATTTGGTGAGAAATAGAATGCAAGTTTGGTATTGATTTTTCATGTGGTATCGATACCACTTTAAGAAAATATCGATATCATTTTTTTAGTATCGATACCTAAGTAATAGTTTGGGAAATTTTGCAATTTTTCCCATATGCAAGTTTGATTGAAATTTTTAGTACCCTTAGTGTATGTATGGCATGTTTTAATGATAAGAAGTGGTTGTACAACTATTATTCATACGTATGATTAAATAAAGATGACGACTGGTTAATTGAGAAACCATTTTCTAAGTAAATGATACGTGACAGTGGTGTAGCATCCTAGTTTCGGGCTCAATGACTGAGCCGGGTATAGGGTGTTACACCTAACTTACTGTTTGGAATTGAATGACTAAAGATTCCATATAGTGTTGCGACGTTGGAGAAGCCTAAGGTGCAGCGTGGTTTGATCAAGTTCCAAGAGGAGTGCTAGACAATAAGTCATGTCGTGATGTAGAGATGTTGAAAGTCACAATATTGTTCCTTGAAGTCATAGGGTTGAAACATTGAGGCCACGACATGGATGTCTTGTACCCTGTTTAGGAGATGTTCGTTTGTGACATAATGATGCCGCGATGTCAAGTCTTAGTTCTAAAGACCATGATGATTACTCAAGGGTATTTTGTAGGAATTTTTCGCATAACCTTTGTTAAGCTGAAATTTAAGTGAGGGCATTTAAGTCATTCAACTCCCTGATATAAATACTTCTTCTCATCAAAATCAAACATGAAGATGAGAATTAGAGGGAATAGAGATTGAACAGAATTTTCATAGTTTTGTTGTAGGGTATTCTTACCAACTACTGTAGATTTTGCATTTTTGGTGGATTTTCTTCATTTCTTCCTTGTGGACAACATTGTAAGGGCGAAATTGATACAATTTCCAACTCCATGCTATTTTGGAGAAAATTCTAAATTCAAACTTCATATTCTTCATTAATAATATGCTTATAATGGTATTTTGTATCATTTCAATGGTGTTGAGTTGATTTCTTATGATGGTTGATTGTGATTTTAACTATCGATTGATGTTATCATGAATGCTTGACTTGATCAAATGTCCAATTGTTTCGATGTACTGGGTAGATTAGAATTGACGACTCTAGTTGAAAACTTAGATAGGTGAAACTGAAAAGAAAGCCTATCGTGTTTTAAATTCGATACAATCGAGCCAAGTAGTAAGATCGAAAGGTGAGCTATTAACAAGATGAGAACGAGTGGAGATCCTAATTGGTGATTCTTGTGTTAGGATGACCCTAGCTAGGAATAATAACTAAGACAGTTAAGCACACATAATGGCTTAATAATCAATTAAATGATCAATCGACCATCGCCTTAATCACTTGCATAGTCTAAACAAGGAAGAGGGTAAATAGTTAGGTTACTTGCACGTTAAAATAGATTAGTTACCTTTATAATTCCTATTTGGTTGGCACTAATATTCTTTGAATTGATTAAACTAATAATTACATTGTGAGTAGGTTAATTGACTTGTGCATTCCCTTATCAATCCTTGTGGAAGAAAGATCCTTAGAATACTTGTCTAAGGGTTCCATTGTAACTATTATATTACAATTTTCCATTGTTGTCCTTATCGTGCTTACACTATTAATATTATTTGTGTGTTTGAAGTGAGCGTATACAGGCAATCAATGGCACTTTGTAATAGGTCCAAAAAATTTCTTCATTTACAGCTGTGTCGAATTCTTAATGTTGCTAGTAGCTGGGATGAGCTTCCAACCTATTTTAGATCTCCTTAAAATAATATTGGTCCATTTCTTACCTTTATTCAAGGGTTTGCATTTGCTAATTCCCTAATACTGCATAAACTAGAGAGTCGATCTTAAATAAGGGTATAGCAATAATTGCAATTCACTTCGATTCGACAGTTTTTGACAAATTTGGACTTTGTTAATATATATATTTGGGCCTAAAAATCTAATATTACAGTTCTTTATTTATTTTTTTCACAACAATCATAATACATACTCTAGATTCATTAAACATTTATAAAAAGAATTAAATAATTAAAACTAGTATCATAATCATCCTCAAGACCATTTCAAAAATCATTCTAAAGTTAGGTTATTAAGTTGATAAATTATTCAAAGTTGTTAAAATAATTTTCCTTTGCTTTTAGTTTAACATAAAAGATTCAAGATCATATAATCAAAAAAAAAATTGAGTTTTATAAAAAATTATTAAAGATAAATTATTTGAGTTAGTTTTAATTTGGAAACATAAAAATAAAAATATTAAAATTTTAAGAGATTAAATTAGTTAATTTCAATATTATACTAACAAATCGGCTAACACTATCAAGGGATACAAAAATTTCAATAACTTATTTAATTGATTTTGATATTTTGAAATTTAAAATTTCAAAAAAAAAAATTTAAACTTTCAATAAAAGGGTAAACAAATACAAATTGATAATTTTTAGTACATTATTTTAGTTTCTATTGCTTTTTCACTTTAATATTTAATGATTTTTTAACCTGGTAAATATTTTTAAAAACCAAAGACATTTTTTGGGTGTAAACATAATGTAACTTATATAATCGACTGTCGTTAAAGATACTACTCATTAACCTAAAAACCATAATATATAAACTTGTGCAATAACCAAAATGCCCCTTATCAAACTTCCTACAACAAATTTGAGCTTATGGTCTAAAGGTCAATTTCATTTTATCATGGTGAAATAACTCTTTAAAGCCTCCAACAATTCCAATTAAGCACAAAATAAATTTCCAGTTTAATCCCTCTACTAATTTCACATAATTCTAATGCATTATTTAAAGCTTTCAAATGCAATTTATTTTGGAGTTACTAGTATTTTTGAAATTTATTATTCATGCCTTAAAATAATGTTGTTATCGACAACAAAAATTTGAGGACATTACAATGAAGCCCTAACATGAGAAGGGAAGGTCCAAAGCAGTTGATCAAGACACGGGCGAAAAGAAGCCCCTTTGCTACTTCTTGTGTGAAGGCCCCAATAAGGTGCGAGATTGCCCCACCAAAGCCAAGTTGTCATCCATTAAATCTTTGAGTGAATCGAAAGTCGAAGGTAGCGGTAGTAATTGAAAGCCTCGAGTAGGGAGGCTTGGCGGGATTAGAGCCGTGGAAGTTATGCACCACAAGAAGTTGAGTGTTTAGACTAGGTACCATTTTAGGGTTCCAAAAGGCGAAGGTTAATTGAGCACCAAGAGAGAGTGCTACATCGAGACAAGTGGTGAAGTTTGACCCCTCTTATGCAAGGGTGTAATGGAAAAGTGCAAAAAGTGAATGAACGATGGGACCAAGAGCGAGAGTTCCATCGAGATAAGATATGGTCAAGACAATTTGAAGGTAGAGCACTGAGAGTCAGGACCTCAAAAGTGTTGTTCATGTCATAGGCGTCGAAACAACTTAGGGAATAGAGTGTAGAGCTCCTTTAGCAACAGTCAGCAACAAGGAAATTACTAGATCAAGTAAAAGAGAATGTCACAGCCTGCTCCTGAGCAACCCACTAAAGGTGTAAAGTAAGCCCCTCTTAGTGTTGGCAAAAGCCTCCAAGTGTAGATAAAGGCCATCAAGGGCCTAAGGAGACCCCTTTAGCTACAACAAGTTCGGAATGGTGCATGGGCAAGGAGTCCAAAGGCTCCTAAAACATCCCAAAAGTCTCTAAAACATATGAGAAGACTCTAAAAGCCCCAAAAGAGTGCAAAAGTCTAAAAAAGATGCCAAAACCTTATGGAATCGAGTAGAACCTTTCGAAAGGTCTAGAATACTCTTAAAATGTATAGACTTGTATAGAATTGCATAGATTCTTCTAGAAATATGATCTTGATTGTCCATTGGAATCAGTTTCAATCGTTCAATCAAAAAGCCTTGGCTATATAAAGAAATACACACTCCCTCATTTGTAATTGAAGCGAGCTTAAGAGTAACAACACTTCCAACATTCTCTCAACTCTCTTGCATGCTTAAGTGTACTCTTTTGTTGTGTTTGTCTAAACCTAGAAGCTAGAGAGTGTCTCCGAGAAAGATCAAAAGTTGTACTTAGACTGCAAAACACCTAAATGGCCAACACAATCCTAGTCACTTCAATTATTTCTCAATTCCCCTAAATATCAAATCTAAACTATCTAAACTTAATACCCCAAATTCTCTAAACTCCAAATTTTCTTGTATGATCTCTTACCATTCTCATTAATTTGTAAAGCCATAATATTTTCTTCTCAAACACCTCTCTATTCTCCTACACTATCATTACCTTCAACCTTTAAACATCAACCTTGTTATTATCAAACGATTACTATAATATTTTACCAACAATCAAAACTATCCTCAAGCATAATCTCACCACCTAAAAATCTATATTACAACAAATCCCCCCATTGCCTAAATACGCTTTATCTCACCACCTCAAAATATTATATTTTATCTCACCATCTAAAACTGCATTCTAAATAATAACACAAAATCAAAACTCATCCAAAAAAACACAACACATAATAAATAAAAATCCAAATCAATAAAATTTAAACCAAAACTCAAAAAATAAACGAAAACTACATCAATCAAAAAAAAAGGACAAGACTTATTTTAACTCAATTTAAACTTAAAAAAGATGAAAAGAGTAAGCCGATGGTGTTAGTTGAAAAAAAAAACAAACACTAACCGCAACAACGAAAATGATAACATAAATAGCCATTAATTAAGAAAAATATGATAAGAGCAAAGTAAAATCACAAACCAGATGCTATTATTTGAAATCACAAACCAGATGCTATTATTTGAACCAAAGTATAACTGAATCATGAAATTTTTTATTTTTTATACTAAGAGCAGTATAGAAGGAAATTCTTTAACAATTTTTGCAATTACATATATCTTATTTACACATGCTCAGGCATTAATTGCTTTTAATAAAAAATCAAATATAACTTTTTATAATATTGTCAAATCTGACATAATTACATGGAAGAGTTAAAGAGCAAAATTAGTTTAGGAAGATTGTCAAGAGCCAACATGAAAACTCCCGCCAACATAAACATCAAAACAAAAGCTAACAAAACTTTTGCAATGTAAAGAAAACTTATTCCTGGTTTTGAAACCATTTTGCGAGAATTAGTGAGATCAACGTTCTGTTAAGAATGAAAACAAATATAATAAAACACGTTAGCCAAGAGAGACATCAAAATTCTATTAAAGTGAACAAATATAATAAAATATAATCAAGAATATGAGATGAACATGTAATGGAGAGTTGAAACAATAAAATGACTTAAGTAAATCCAGATTTTTATTGTTAAAAACATAATCTAGTTTGATGTTTATAATAAGCATATATTTGTTGAAAATGATATGAGTTTGTATGGTTATTTGAAAATATTAAAAACTTTGAAACAAAATTGATTTCTCATTACTAATTTCCAGTAACGGCAACTAGAACATGAGGAAATAGCATCTGGACTTGGAAGGTTTTCGATTTGGCATTCCCTTTTTACAACACTTCATCCATGAAATGACACAACCACTATAATTCCAAACTAGTCTTAGAACTACAGATATGCAACTGAAGACGTAAAGCAGCTTACTGGAGGCATGTAACGCTTACAAAATTTTATTTCTTCTTTGTCATGAAAACATTAATCAAATCATCCTGACAACTGTTCAATCTGAAAACCGCTTGACAACATACATTAAAGGAAATGCTAGAGGATGTTATTACCTTTCCATTAGGGATCTGTGTCGGAAATCCCCGAACATGTTTGCCTTTTCCAATGCCTAAACAGGAAACACGGACAAGGATGTAAGAAAATGAGAACCTACACAATCCCAACACCCAAAAGCATAATTATATTTTAAACTGATACGAAGTCAAGTACCAGGAAAATCCATTTCAGAAACAGTTTGCAAATTCCAACCATTGCCATAAGTCACAAGAACAGCATCAGGGCCAAAAATAATGGGTTCCTCCCCTTCTCTAACGGATTCAATATGCAAGGCAACCGGAGCTCCGATACCCAACTTTCTATTTATCAATGACACTGCAAATCCGGCCTTAGTACCGGCTGCAAACCGGGTTTTCTTGCCGGAACTTTTGCATAAAACCTCTAAATACTACACATTCGAACACAAATAAATAAATGATAATCGATTTGACTGCTTCCGGAAAGTAAAATCAGCATAAAAAATCGTGTTTTTATGGAACATGTAGTGTATTAACAGAACCCATTGATAAACTAGCATCAAAATTCAAATTTTTGAATCAATTTCACAGTTATAGGAGAAAATTGCCATCCCCCCACCAGCGGCAGCATATTTCGACATGCATGAACTTATACATATATACATGGAAAAGAAAAATACACAGAATTTAAGAAAAATGAAGAGAAAAAAGATAATTTACTGGAGGAGGCTTTGGGGAATTGGCTTGTTCAACTTCTGACATGGATGGGGATCGGAGAAACAGGGAAGAAACAGCTGCAAACGAGTTGACATCAATTTTAAATTAGTTTATCAAGAAATATATAATAGTAGTGTTCACGAAAAGCCCATTGTATCTCAAATCTAGCCCAAAAATCCATTTCTTCCTAAAAATTCCAAATCCTTGCATCAAATTTTTAAAATTTTAATTTTTTTTAATTATGATTTTTAAAATGCATGCTTTAAAAATACTAATATTTATAATTATTTTGTCTGGATAAATTTAAAAAAAAATGAGTTATTGAAATTTCATAAACTAACAATAAAAGAAATAATGATATTAACAATTAAAATGTGGATACATGCACAGAAAAATATGTAATATGAGTATTATAAATTTGTGAAAATATATAAATATGATTAATAACATAAAACATAGTAAATTTAAATCAAATAAATATTTGTTGAGTACTTTTTTCGTTGTGTTGCATTAAAGAGGGCAATCGAATATTTATATACATGGTTACTGTTCATAGAATTGACGTTCTTATTAGACTCTATGCATGTTGGACATGTGTAACTCCTTGGGTATATGTGAGCTGACACCGCAAACTCTCCTTGCTGACTTCTTATTGTAAAGCTTGCACGCATCCATCTGGTAGCAGGTAGGTAACCCGGACCTTATCTGGTTTTCGAGTTGGAGATCATAAGTATATAACAATCTAGTCCTCCTATTCAGTTTAAGGAGGGTTATAAAGTAGCGCTCCTTAGAGAGATCACTTCGATTTATACAGCTTGCAGAATACACAGCGACCACTGGAACATGACGTTAACTTCACCACATGTACGAGTCAATCGCACCTATTTGTATCTAACTGTTGATGCTCATCGGTTATTTGAACCAACAAAACGCGGGGAAGAGAAACTTCCTTAAAGGGGGTTTTTGAAGACCCTAAACTTATAATTTTAACATTTTCTACAACTAGGCTCGATTGAAGCTTTCTTCAAGGTAAATCTTGGTAACTTCCTAGTCTTAGGTTTTAACTTTCTTCTATCTTTTTTTTCTTCTTTTTTTCTACATCAAAAATATGTCGAGAATGAGGGGGCTAGTGGTTGAATAATTCCCCATTGCCTACCATGAGAGCATGCTTCGAAGGTCCTTGTAGAAGCTAACTTCTTCATTTCCACTACAAAAGGAGAAGAAATGAGTAGAGCTTTGGGCGCACGAGGGATTCAAATCCCTAATTTTGCTTATGAATTCTCTATTCCTGATGGGCTACATAGGCTTATTGATTCTAGTGACAGCAGCTTCTTGCTCCCCATCCATGATCTAGAAGTTGGGTTCTACTTGCCCTTGCATTCGTTATTCTGTCATCTCCTTCAGGAGTACCAGATCACTCCTAATCAACTTTGTGGTCTCTACCCATCCATACTTATTTTATAGATTGCTACCGACGTAACAAAGCACCACAGCTCGCGGTTTTCCAAAGCTTATATCTATTAAAGGCCCAAAACTAGATGAATTTGTCAAGCTTTTATTATTTTTCTCCTTGCGATAAAACCAAGACTATAATTGCAAATCAATGTCCTAATATTTGAATGAATTGAGAAAAATATATTAGGGTGAGATGTAAGCTTGCCGACAGATTTGATTTTCCCACAAAATGGTTTACACCGAGTAAAGGCATGTGCTCATTTCAGCGAACTGTTAGGATAGATGGTAGTTTAGCCTAGTTGGAAAGGCTTCGCGTTGGCAGTTCACTGGTTATCAAAGATATTATAATCCTGAGGAATGTGTTTGCGATACTATTTGAATAGCCTTAACCCCAATGGGTATAGATGAGTTGACAACAGGGAAATTGTTAAGACATTAGGTGCGGACCCTGAAAAATGGACATGGCCCTACGTAGTCAAAGATGTTAACAATGATTCAGGTCTAAGCTTGACAAGATTCAAAGAGGAACCCAAGAACTTCTTTTATAGTTATTGTAGGATGAAACCTCGCCCTTGGATTTTGGTGTTCTCATCACGGGAAGAAAATGATGCCAATATTAATTTGATAACTACTCTTCCTGATACTAAAATTTTTGGTGGTGTAGGCACAATTCGCAGTCTTGAAAGCGACTTTGAGGAAACTACTAGTGTATCCCGAGAAATTAACGAAGCTATAGACCTACGAGCTTCTCTGAGGGAAATGCGCAAATAGCACAAAATTGATGTGGGGGTTGTTAACGTGGTTATTAGTAGCGAAGAAGAGGCAAATAGTAGAAGGCTAGAGTCTCGTTGTAAAAGGAGGCCAAATTATGCTGGGCCCTATGTTATGATGGCCATTACTCCTACTTCTCCCTTGGCGAGCTCACCATCTGTGGCTCGTGAAAGCTCTCCAATCATTGTCCGTGGTAGTTCTCCCTCTTCTATTTCTCTTTGTATTCCTCATCCCCCTTTATCTCCTGCTAAGGAGCCATCTACTAAAGATGATGGCGAGCTACTCCCAGGTCATCGGTGTTTGAGCACGAGGGAATTGTAGAGTATGATTGAGAAATGGAAAGCTTCTGTGCCAGAAATTGCAAAAAGGTAAATGTGTGATGCTAAGTCATCTAATGGTTTGCAGCAGTCTCCTTTATCGAAACTCAATTCCTTTCTATAAGCTCTCATGGGTGAGCCCACCATGATGAGTTTGGGCATTGATGAAAGTGTTGGTGGGGCAAAGGCTAATCAGAAGTAGCCTGGAGGAATATTATAGAGCCCTCGCGAGCAATATCTTAATATGATGGAGGAAAATGAAATGCTCTACAAGCAAAATAAAGAGCTCGCTGGGAAATTGGGGGCTGCACAAGTAAAAAATGATGAATTATCTGGTGAGGTCATGGATGAAAGAAAGAGAAATAAGGCCTTAGACATTGAGCTGAGGAGAACTGCTAAAGAGCACAAGGCAACCGTGAACCAAATATTTGCAAAACATGAGGTTGTGATGGCTAGGTCAAAGCAAAAACAAGTAGAAGCCTTAGAAAAATTCAAGAATGAGGCTCTAGAAACTCTGAGCAATCTCACCGTTGAACTCAAATTAGACATACTTCTGCATACTCAAGTTATGGCTGGCCCTTTCGATGCTCGTAAAGTTGACTTCGACGCCCTCTACGAGATTGATATGAATCAACTTTGTTTTGATGTTCACTTCTCATTGGGAGCTACTTGGGATGAGTTCGTATCTAGATAGAAGAACTCAAAAGATTTTTACCTTGACAAGGGTCCTACTGAGCTGAATGTTGTACCTACTGATAATAATGACAATACCATCGTTGCGCCTGCTGAAAACATAAAAGTTGTAGAGAGAGGGAAGATGAGATCACCGGCGATCTTGAAAGGGGAGAGAATATACCGTTCTTATTATTTGAATGAAAAAAAACTAAAGATTGAAAATTTTCAAGTTTACTTATTACTGTTATGGCATCTCATATTTCTATGAACTCAAACAATTTTTGAATTTAATCAAATATTGAACTTAAGCAAATCTTGAACTTTCAACAAGTTTTGGGCTTAAGCAAATTTTGAGCTTAAGGATATCTTGAACTTAAGCAAGTTTTGAACTTGGTTGGATTTTGAAGTACCTTCCCAAAAATCATTAAGCGACTTAGTCCAATTCGAACCACTAACTACATTAGAGCTACGAACTTAAATTTGCGAGCCCTTATACTGTAACTTGGGAACATAGGTTTGCTACCTGTGTTTTAGCTGCGAGCTTAACTCTGTGAGCTCTTAGAGTATCAGCTGGGAGCGTAGGTCTACTAGTTGTTTTTAGAGGTTGCGATCATAAACCGACAACCTTTATAACATCAGTTGGAAGCGTAGGTCTGCTAGCTATTTTTGGAGGTTGCGATAATAAACCGACAAACCTTTATAACATCAGTTGGAAGTGTAGGTCCGTTAGCTATTTTTGGAGGTTGCGATAATAAATCGGCAAACCTTTATAACATCAGCTAGAAGTGTAGGTTCTCTAGCTGTGTTGGAGCTGCAAACTTAACTCTGCGAGCTTTTAGAATACTAGTTGGGAGCGTACGTCCACTAGCTATTTTTGGAGGTTGAGATTATAAACCGGCAAACCTTTATAACATCAGCTAGGAGCGTAGGTTCACTAATTGTGTTGGAGCTACGAGCTCTTAGAATACTAAGTAGGAGCATGGGTCTGCTAGTTGTTTTTAAAGGTTGTGATTATAAACTGGCAAACCTTTATAACTTTAGCTGGGAGCATATATCCGCTAGCTATATTGGAGCTGTGAGCTTAACTCTGCGAGCTCTTAGAATACTAACTGGGAGCATAGGTCCGCTAGTTGTTTTTAGAGGTTGTGAATATAAACTGGCAAACCTTTATAACACTTGTTGGGAGCATAAGTCCGCTAGCTGTGTTGGAGTTACGAACTTAACTTTACGAGCTCTTAGAATACCAGTTAGGAGAATAGGTCTACTAGCTACTTTTGGAGGTTGCAGTCATAACCTGACAAACCTTTATAAAATACTAAGTACAAGTGTTTATAAGGAAAATACTTTTATTCAAAGAGTAAGAAATTATACATAGTACTTTTTGAGGTGAGGGGCATTTCATGTTCGTTGCAGAACCATGCCCTCAATCTTTGATAACTTATATGTTCCCTGGATATTTTTTCTATAACCTTGTATGGCCATTCCCAACTCAGAGCCATTTTCTTTTGCTACGAAGCTAGAAAACTAGCCTCGATATTTCTTAGGATAAGATGGCCTACTTAGAACTGCTTATTCTTAACCTTAGAATTGTAGTAGCGAGCTACTTATTGAGCATGTGTTGCATTCTTAATTTTCTCTACTTCTCTGAATTCATTGACCTTATCAAGGTTGAGCTTAATAGCCTCCTGGTTGGCACTTCATCCAAATGTATGGCTCTGTGCGATCACATACCAATCTCAGCGGGAATTGATGCCTCTGTACCATAAATAAGAGAAAAAGTTATTTCTCCTGTCGTGGTGTGGGGCAAAGTTCGTAGAGCCCACAAAGTTCCTGGTAGCTCCTCCAACCAAGCACCTTTGGCCTGACCAACTTTCTTTTTCAAGGCCATTAAAATTTTTTTGTTCATCGTTTCTACCTGACCATTCGCTTGTGGCATTTTAACTGAACTCTGAGCCAAAGTTATCTGAAGATCAGTACAAAAATTTTTGAATTTTCCCTGAAATTGTATGCTATTGTCTCTAATGATCAAACAAGGTATACCAAACCTACAGACAATTGACTTCTAGAGGAAAGATTCCATTTGTTTCTCCGTAATGGTTGTTAAAGCTTCAGCTTCAATCCACTTGGTGAAATAATTCACAACCACCACTATAAACTTCTTCTGTGTCATGGCTATTGGAAACGGACCATGGATATCAATTCCTTAGATTACGAATGGCTAGGGGCTTGACATAACCTGGAGAGGCTCTGCTAGCTGTCGCTGTACCTTGGCATATATCTGGCAAGAGTCACATGTGCGAACCAACTGATGTGCATCCTTTTGAACTGTAAGCCAGTAATACCCTTATTTGAAATTTTTTTTGGACAAGTAGCCTCCCTCCCAAATGACCATCAAAGATACCTTTATGAATTTCTCGCATCACATACTCAACCTCAGATAGTGATAAACATCGCAACAGTGAATGAGAAAACCCCTTTCTATATAGTACGCTATCTAAAATAGTACACCTAGCAATTATAGACAAAATAAATTATTTTAATTTACCATGTAATTGAACGATTCAACAACTATCTACACTGTGTTCAGATATCTAATTCATCCATTAGGAATTTTTTAGATATTTATAATTTGCGATAATGACATACCTCGTAGCCTTGCGTTGTAGCGTTACAAGCTCCTTATTGTCCAGATTATCATATGTGCCCAGAAATGTGTAAACTATAGGAATTATCTATGTCTCTTCCTGATCTATGCACAGAACTTGTGGCACATCCTAACTCAAGGTATCTCTGTACTCGAGCAGGATTTTCCCTCTTTGCTTAATGACAACAGAAGATGCTAGTTTGGATAAAGCATCTGCACGCTTGTTGTCACTCTTTGGAAGTTACTTTATCTGGACTTTATCAAATCCTATGAGCAATTAGGTTGCAACTAAATGATATTTTTTCAGCGCTGCTTCATTTACATCATACTCACGATTCATTTGTTTCGCCACCAACTGTGAATCTGTGTGGATGACTAGATCCTTCACTTCTAGTTGGCATGCTATCTGCAATCCCGATATCAAAGCTTCATATTTTATAGTGTTGTTGGATGTTTAAAACCTAAAAGATAGTCCATAATGTCATCCATTGCCAGTAGGATCGATCATGAGTACTCCTACTCCTGACCCCGCCTTAGCTGCCAAGCCATCAACATAAACTAACCAACTTTTCGAACTATCAGTTGTATGTGCACCCTTCTGATGTGGGCTAACTACTAGGTTGTATACAACAAGTGGAAAAGAGATCTTAGAATAAAATACAAACTCATCATGTGTCATTATAGAAATAACAAACTGAATTGTTGATGTTTACCAATGTTTACATAAAATTGTAAATAACATACACATTTAACTTCATAAAATGTTCATTATCCAGTATTTTAGGTTATAAGTTGTGTTACTTGCTGGGCCAACAAGCTTCTGGAAAGAACACTCCATAATGAAGTCAGCCAATATTTTCCATTTTATCGTTGTTCTCGGGGTGAACTCCACTCCAAGCTTAGCCAATTCGATGCTCCATATTGTTACCTTTCCTGAGGTGTTGGCTTTGGATAATACTTTATTCATAGGTTGATTAATCATGACAACAGCTGGATGAACCTGGAAGTACGGACGCAATTTTTGAGCTACAACAATCAAAGTAAAAATACACTTTCTATTTTTAAGCACCTCAGTTCGCCGTTCTAGAGTACCTTGCTGATGTAGTACTTTGGAAATTGGCAAACATGCTTTGCTCTGACTAACATTATTGCAACTGTCTTTTTCGAGGTAGCCAAATATAGATAAAGGGTTTCTCCACTCGTGGTGAGTTCAGAAGCGGTGGGGAGGTAAGGTATAACTTTAGCTCTTCAAAGGCTACCTAGCATTCTTCGGCCCATGAAAATGAGGTTCTCAAAGCTTTGAAGAAAAGGAGGCATTTATTTGCCATCCTGGTGATGAACCTGTTAAGTGCCACGACTTTACCTATGAGGCATTGAATATCTTTTATTATTCATGGAGGAGGCATTTCCAAGATTGCACAGATCTTCTCCCAGTTCATCTCTATTCACCGTTTTGAAATCATGAAACCCAAGAATCTGCCAGCCTGTACGCTGAAAGCATACTTTTCAGGATTCAACTTCATGTTGTGGGCTCTCAAAACTGCGAACGCTTCCGATAAGTTTTGAACATGGTCTTCCATTGATCCACTTTTCACTAATATGTCATCCACATAGACCCCAATTCCTCATCTTATCTGTTCTCTGAAAATTCTATTCACCAATCTCTAGTAGGTTGCTCCTGCGTTCTTGAGACTAAAAGGCATTACCTGATAGCAGAAAAGCCATTACCCGGTGATGAAAGCTATTTTTTTCCTGGTCATATTGATCCAAAAAAAATCTGGTTATAAAATAAAAAAGTGCGCATGAAGCTCATGAACATGTGACCTACAAAGGCATCAACCAAACGTTCAATCGAAGGTAAAGGGAAACTGTCCTTAGGGCACATTTTGTTGAGGTTGGTGAAATCAATACACATTCTCCATTTTTTATTTGCTTTCTTCACTATAACCACATTCGAGACCCAATCTGGATACTTAACTCCCCTAATAAAACCTGCTGATAACAATTTAGCTTCCTCCTACCTTATTGATTCCACTACTTACAGAGCGAACTTCATTTTCTTTTGCTTAACCATTTTTACCTCTGGGAGTGCATTCAACTTTTGGAAGATCACCTGGGGGTCTACCCCTGGCATATTTGTCGCTGACTAGGCAAACATGTTTGAATTCTCCTTCAGACACCAAACTAAAATGCTCTTTTCTTCTGTTATCAACACTGATGAAATCTTTACAGTTCTTTCTTTATTATCACAGAATAGCTGTAAAGTCTCGGTATGCTCTGCTACTTTGAGCTTCTTACTTCTCTCTTCATCCCTCACATCTAGGCTATCCAAGTCCAAGGCTTAACTCGCTAACCCTGTCCCTGCGAATTCTGTCCCCTGCGAACTTTATCCTCTAGATACGGGCTCTCGCACTTGTTTAACAGATAACATATGGCATTGCCTCCTAGTTCACTGATCCGATCACAAGAACACGACCCCTGTCCTTGTTGGGAACTTGATCTTCATGCAAAATGTTGCAACTACCATTTTTTCCATCCTCATTATTGGGCACCCAACATAACATTGTACGCCATGGGATGGTCTAAAAAAAAAAACTGAACGTATTCCATAGTCGTGTGCTCCTCACCCCCAATGTGATTGGCAAAGTGATAGAGCCATTTACCTCAACTAGATGATTCACAAAACCATACAACGGCCTTGCTTTGGACAAAGTTTGCTCTTTCAACCCTATTTGCTGATACGCTTCCCAAGATAGCACCTCCATTACACTCCCACTGTCTACGAGTATCCTTTTAACCTCAAAACATGCGATCGTCACAAAAATAACCATCGGATAATTATCCTCTTCATTGTAGCCTAACTATTCATCATCATTACCAAATTCAATGCTCCAGTCTTCATTTGTACCTACAATCACATGGATGGTATCTTTAACTTTCTGTTTACCCTTAGGATCACCATGCGAACTCTGACCTTGTTGGAAAACACTTTGATCAATAAATTCAGCAAGTTCGCCGTTTTGCACTATCTCTTTGATAGCATCCTTTAAAGTGAAACAGTCTTCAGTCTTGTGTCCAATGTCATTGTGGAAGGCACATCTATCTTTTGATTTTAACTTTCTTGTGATATGCCTCATTGAAGATGGTTTGGGCAGAATGCCAAGGCTCTTTACTTGGTTCAGAATGTAAGTATGGGTAGTATTCAAAGGAGTGTAAACTTCAAACCTGCTCTTGGGAGTGTATTTCTTGGTGTTTTCTAGTTGAGACCTCTAAGGAGCTCTAGAAGAATCAATTTACGTCTATGCTCTCTGCTGCCTATTACCTCGTGCTCGCAACGACTGATTAGGGGGGCCTTGCCTGCTACGAGCTCCTCTCGATTCCCAAACTGCTTGTCTTCCTTTTAGAAGGTGTCACATGACGCTCTTTTAATCTCCTATGCTTCTGCAGACTTGTGGGTTCGCTCATATAGGTCTGCCCAACTCTGGGGCCTATTATCAGTAAATGAGTACTGCACATGGTCATTCTATACCCCTATGATGAAAGCATCGATAGCCCACTACTCTTCTAAGTTCTTCGTGTTCAAAGTCGCCGCATGAAACTGCTTCACATAATCTTGGAAAGACTCATCTTCTCTCTGTTTCACGGACATCAACTCTATAGGTGTGCTCATGATTACCCTGTGGGCCCTGAATCTTCCTAGGAACATCTGGCCCAACTGGAGAAACTTTGAACTGAGCCCTGAGAAAGGGACAAGTACCAATCATTCACACTTTCTTTACGTGTCATGGAAAAAGCCTTGCACTTTGCAGAATCCGATCCTCCCAGCACATTCATATAATCATTATACTGCATTAGGTGGGCTCATGGTCTCTCCTCCATTCGAACATGTCCTTTAGGACCTTAAAATCACGTGGCAAGTTCATTGTCGCTATTTCAGAAGCCAATGGATTGTTAGAATAGAAAAGCCAATCCATGTCTTGAGACTCGGGGTGCAATGCCCTCACGTTTCATTACAACTTATCCATCTCACTCTGCCATTCTCTTGCATGCATGCCTGGACCTTCATCCCGCGCATTCATATTATCATGGAAATCAGAATTATTAGAATGTACTTTCCTTCTTAACTCCTCATTCTGCTTTAGAAACTCATGTTGGAAAGTCTGCTGCTGCTCGAACTGTGCATCCTATGCAACCATCTGTTCTCTTATTAACCTCATCTGCTCCTGAAGAGCAAAAAACTGTTGTGGCGATGTTTCCTGGTTAGAAGAGAGTGGTAGCCCATGACCAGAGGATATGTTCAAGTCCAATGGACCGAAAAATCCCCGATAAGTTGCACTGTTGAAGTTCTCCGGTCGACTAGTGAACCAGCCGATGAACAAGTCTGCTTCGTTAGGTTGACTTCTAGAACTCAAGGCTCTAGCTTGTCCAAATGAAAGATTGATGGGGAAATTGTCATTTGGGTGAGCCATTGTAATTTTTGTGAAAGGTTTTTTTCTCAAACTAAAAGAAATCTACTGGTCGAAAATTTGTCCACGCTCATCGCACCAATTGTTGAGTACTTTTTCGTTATGTCTAATTAAAGAGGACAATAGAATATTTATATACATGGTTATTGTTTATGGAATTGACGTTCTTAGTAGACTTTATGTGTATTGGACACGTGTAACTCTTTAGGTATATGCGAGCTGAGACCGTGAGCTTCCCTTGCGAGCACCCTTTGGCATGTGCAAGCTGAGACTGTGAGCTCCCCTTGCTGACTTCTTACTGTAAGGCTTGCACGCATCCATCTGGTAGGACCTAATCGGGTCGCGGATAGACGACCCGGACCTTATATGTTTTTCAGGTTGGTGATCATAAGTATATAATAATATTATATGTTGAGTTTTTTTATTTAGTGTTAGTGGATTTATATAGATTAAAATGATAGAAGTTTTATTATAAATTTTGAAAAATCACCCCGTTCTGCTCAAATCATGGTCTGAATGGCGAATTTTATCATTTTAAAGAATTTTAAATTATGGTATTTTAAAGCTGGTTTTTGGTTTCTTTCAAAATACTCAAATTTAGAACTCTCATAATTTGTTCTTATTTTTATAATTACATAGCTGAATTAGTTAATATTAATTATTCCGATCATAAGTAAAAAAAAAAAGTCATTCAATAAAAAAAGTTAATTTTAAAGTATCATCTACCAGGATAGCAGTATTTAATAATGTTAACTATTGAGGTTAAAAAAATATTATTAATTAGTGTAAATAATTTGTTTTTTACTTAATTTGATCCTAAAAATATATAACCGAAAAAATTATTTGAAGTACAAGAGACCTGGTAACAAGGATGAAAGAGGCAACATATTTTTTAACCTTAACTTTTTGAATTTTTTGTAATAGGAATTACATTACCATATTTATCATTTTTTTGGGTATTTTACCAGAAAATACTATTTTTATATAAAATTTACGGAAAAAGACCTATTTTCTAATTATTTATCGGAAAAGGCTATTTCCTTCAAAAATACATCCACGTCAGCGCATTTTCAGGGGATGCAGCAGAAAAGCGTGTCCACGAGGGAGCACTTTGTGCCACATTAGCACAAATCACATCCTTGAGGGCGCGCTTTGCTGATGTGGCAAAAACGCCCCCTCGGGGACGCATTTTAGCCTGTGTTTTTTTCCAAAAAAAACTATTCTCGAATTAAATTTTCAAAAAATGTCATTTTTTAAATATTATAAAAATAGACCAAATTTTTTAAAAATTTACGAGAATAAACCTTTATAAAGGTTCAAAGTGACAATACCATTTTTTTTTAAGGTGTCATCAATTAATATGAAAATATAACTTACAAAGGAAATCTTTATATAGACCCAAAGTCTCATTTCTCTTGTTTTCTTGAACAATGTGAGATATGAGATATGTGTATATATAGACTCATGAATAGTTTTGCAGCTTGTTCCTAAACAATGTGGGATTCCTTCCTCTTTTAACTAACAACATGAGATGAAATGCTACACTATATATATATATTTTACATAACAATTTCTATTTTTTTATATTTTGTTAACATTTTCTCATATTATAAAATTATCTTTTGAGATCTTTAATCTTGTTGCATTTTAGAATTGTTAACATATACAAAAGAACTATTAAAAAAAGAGAGAACAAATTGCACATATGAAACTTGTACATGCAATAATCTTATATTCAATTTTAAATGTTTGAAGTTAATATCAATGCAATTCTAATTTTTAAAATAATTTTCCATTATTTAAATTTAGAAGTTATACTTTTAATTTTTTTATTATTTATTTTATTTTATATTATGAATGTTTGATTAATAAATAAATGGTGAGTATTTGGTACTCAAATAGTAATTTTTTGAAATTTTAAAATTTTGATATATCTTTTGATATATTTATTTATTTTTAATATTTTACTATACTAATTAATTTTTTAATTCTAATTTAATGTAATTTTCATCACCTAATGAATGCCGATAAATTTATTTCAGATATATTTTGACTAGATAGATAATCTATTTAAACATAGTATATAATTATGTTAAATAAATTTTTTTTATAGAAATATATAATATACATAAAATATAATAATTATTTTTCATATTTTATATCTAGATTAAATTACATTAGTAGTTACTTAACTATATTTTTTAGCTATCGAATTATAAAAACTTACAAAATGATCATTCAACTATTAATAATTTTTTTTAAATATTTATTTTTTTAATATTTTACCATACTCATTTTATATTTTATATTTTTTTACTTATAGAGTTTAAAATTTTTATTTATAATGTAACAAATGTTAACTTTTTGTAAAAAAATTTAAACTCTTAAGTAAAAAAAATCAAATATAGTGTAGCATTTCATCTCATGTTGTTAGTTAAAAGAGGAAGGAATCCCACATTGTTTAGGAACAAGCTTCAAAACTGTTCATGAGTCTATATATACACATATATCATATCCCACATTACTCAAGAAAACAAGGGAAATGAGACTTTGTGTCTATATAAAGATTTCCTTTGTAAGTTATATTTCCATATTAATTGATGACACCTTAAAAAAATAGTGTTGTCACTTTGAGCCTTTATAAATGTTTATTCTTGTAAATTTTTAAAAAATTTAGTCTATTTTTATAATATTTAAAAAATAACTTTTTTTAAATTTAATTCGAGAATTTCTTTTTTTAGAAAAAAAATAGGCTAAAACGCGTCCCCGAAGAAGCTGACGTGGACGCATTTTAGGGAAAAATGTCCCTTTTCAATAAATAATTAAAAAATCAGTCCCGTTTCATAAATTTTGTAAAAAAAAAAAAGTATTATCTGTTGTCCATTTTTTTAATAGGAATCACGCATCATAAAATTATATTCCAAAATCAATTCAAAGGCAACAATAAAAAAGTGGATTTTTTTTTTTTGAAAAATAGAAAAGTAGAATTTGAATGAAAAGTATTTGTTGTTTAAATTTAATTTGAAGGTCCATATAAATTTCGAAGTTTGTGATTAGAAAAAATCAATTTTAAAACTTTGATGAAAATAAAATCTCGTCTAAATAAAATTTATTTTAATTTTAAAGTTCTTATTGTTGAATAGAATCCATGGTCCAAAATCTTCCATGAATTTTTAATTAATTTAATGATAAATTTAACCACTAACGTTTGCATATTTTATCAAAATAATTTTATTATATTTTTTAACTTTTTTGACAATTAATCTTTGTTATTTTTTTCAAACTATTTTATAAATTCAATGTTTCAAACTTTCTTTTGGTTTCAATCTTTTGTTTATGAATAAATTTTTTTATTAAGTTAATTTTTTTTAGATAATTACGTTTATTTTCTTTTAATTAATATTTTTTAATTTAGTGTAATATTTATTTTATTATTTTCCATATGCTTATTAGGCTATCTAAGTAATAAATTATATCTCAATAAAAATATTCCACATTATCTCTGTTAATTTTTTTAACCATATTTTCATTAAATTTATAAGAAAAAACAGATTGAAAAAGAAAAACAAAAGTTGGTGGCAAAAAAAAAAAAAACCTCAAATATAATTAAGATCATTTTAACAAAACGTAGTGGCTAAATTTGTCATTAAACCATTCCAGTTTTAGTATTTTAAGTGCGAATGAATCCAATAAAGAAGAGCAAAGAAAAAAGCTAAAGGTCCCGTGATTCATAAAGCTGAAACCAACCTGAAAACCTGTTTCTTGACATATAGGATGGCGCATCCAAAAGACTGAAATGGACAAAACATTGAGCCCCTTAATCTTAATCAACTCTACCATCATTATCACACCTATTTATTTTATAGTAATCCCCTTTTGTAATTGTAGACATCATCAATAATTCTATGTATTGCGACTACATCATATTTGAAGGCAACATGCTTTGCGGCTACTATTTGATTTAAAAATCATACCAGTACCATGCGGAACACTAGGGCTCTCTCAGAAAATTAATTTTACATGTCCATTTCATCAAAGTTTTTATAATTCATTAAACTCCTACATCATAAGCATCACCCCTATTACCATTTGGCAATGAACCATGCCAGTCATCAGTAAAAAAATAAAATACACCAACCTCTCCAATCAAGTCATGGATTGAAACCAGTATTCATTTCATTTCCCAATCCTTCAACTTCTTGCTTCCTTTAGGTTTCGCTATTGGTACATTCACGGCAGCCATTTTTGCGTTGTATTTTGCCCGAAGGGGATCGTTGTATGTCCATCTGCACAGAACCCAAATAGCAACAATTCAAGGTCAGGAACTTATTTGTGTCTTATGTTTAGTGGTTATACAAAAGAGAAACATTCAGAGATCTTATCTTTAGGGTTCAAATCCCATAAATCCAATGAAACTACATTTTGAAAGGCCATTTTAGAGATTATGTTCTTCAAATAAAAGATCTAATCGGAAAAATAAAGCACATTCATCACCTACCTACTACCTGCATCAGAAAATTGTTCATTTATACTATTCAACTTAAAGCATGCTCAATTTCCATTCAGATGATCCATTACAGAAACTATGATAATTTACTCCAAGCATGTTCTCACCATCATTAAATGGAATGGTGCAATTTAAGGCAACAAGTTCCATTAATATGAAGTATGAAAAAATCCAACAATAATATCCTAATACTATCCCATAGACTGATACAGTAATGCAACTGAAAACAATATATGCCTCAGGATATTCTGTTACACTTCCACTCAATAAATCCCAAAACAACTCGTATCAGTTATTAATAATTAGAATCAAATACACCAGCAAATGCGAAACTAATTCCGCATAAAATTTCCCAGCTTTGCGTCATTAGAAACAAGTTCTAGATGATAAAATTTAACACATCACCCTTCAAGTCAAAAGTCATATTTATTGACATTGTTCATGCTAAGTGTTTTCTTAGTTGATATAAAATGCTTATGCAAATCCAATAGATATATAGAAAGAGAGAAGGTATCTAATTCCAAACTTAAAATCTAAGAGCTAAAACATATTTCAGAGAGATGAGCTTATAGAGAACGTACGGATTGTTCCAATCAGTTGTATCCTCGTTGACAAGATGAGTCCATTTGGTTCTGCCACTACGACCGAAATGCTTGACTTGCATGACCTTGGGCAATATTGTCTTGTCCATCTTGTCGTCACCCGTCGGGGCAGAGAAGTCACGGTGATAAATATTTTGGGCTCCAGCAGTTGCAGCAGGATCATCAGCATCTGTCTGGAAGAAAGCACCCTTGTGATAGTATTTCTGCATAAACCTCCACTTCTGTTTAGGCGGTGGAGCAGGTTTCGGATTCTTCCTCTCCCATTCCCGTCTCTCTTCCTCTGTCATATTCCTAACCTTCTCGATCTCCTCCCTCTCCTTAATCATTGCTTCCCTTTCCTCCCTATCTCTCTTAATTCTAGCAATCTCTCTTGCCTTCCAAGCTTCATATTCCTCAGCCTCATTAAGCTCGTCATCAGTATCCACATCTTCTATGTTTGCCTCCAATTCCATATTTTTCAGAATCTCAGTATCCTCTCTAATCTTCTCGACAACAATTTGCCTTGTCTCAATTTTCCTATGTTCCAACTTCCTCTTCACAGCCTCCTCCATAGCCCGTTCTTCCTCCTCCAATCGCTTACGCTCAGCTATTGTCTCTCTCTCAGATTTCGGCACAAAAACTGCCTTGGCCATTGCAATTCCCATATGTTCCTCTTCCGAATCTGTCTCATACTCCGACTCTTCCTCCTCTTCTTCCTCCACTTCCTCCTCCTCTTCCTCTTCCAGGAATGGAGTTTCCTCTTGTTTTCTCTGAAGCATCTTCTCCCTAATCCTTCTCCTCCTCTCTTCCAAGGCATCCTCATCTTCTTCCTCGGCATCAGCCCCTTCATTCCTTCGGTTCCCCTCCTCTTCTGTCGACACAATCTCAGCTTGCCTTATACGCCTATGATCAGCCCTAATTTCATCTCTATTCTCAACCCTACTCTCAGCCAAACGACGTAACCTAGGATCATCTTTTATAACAATACCTGAATCTTCGTGAGTAGGAAAGGCTTTTTCTAAAGCAACGGCCCTAGCCATCCTAATATCACCATCTTCATCGGCATCATCAGCCCACTCAGGAGCTTTCCCAGGCCAATATCTTTTAACTTTAGTTTGCCCAATTTTGCCTCTAAGTTTATCCCGAATTGCTATTACTGTATCACTAACACCTGCCGTGACCGACATTTTTTCCCCTTTCTGGTTTTCCTACGCTTTCTTAGTTAATAAACAACAACTACAGATGAAAATAAGTAATTAAACAAAAGAAATAGAAAAAATAAGAAATTATGACACAAACTAATGATTGAAATTTGAAACCCTAAAACCAAAATACCTGAAGCGAGCTTTTCTGGAGAAGAAATGAAAAAAAAAAAAAGGGTTAAGAAGGGAAATTTTATTGATTATAAATAATATGCAAGTTT
Organism: Gossypium bickii; assembly: GCA_025503065.1. Classification (NCBI taxonomy): domain Eukaryota; kingdom Viridiplantae; phylum Streptophyta; class Magnoliopsida; order Malvales; family Malvaceae; genus Gossypium; species Gossypium bickii. Next base: position 99,109,553 of record CP106711.1, on the reverse strand, counting down.
TACGGAGACGAGAGTATATACGGATTGGGAGAACAAAAAAGAGTGAGATTTTAGGCTAAACTACACCGATGGTCCTCTAACTTTTAGAGTATTTCAATTTTGGTTGTCCAATTACAGAAAATTTTAAACTTCAAGCCCTTTTGAAACATTAAATAAATCTATTTAGGCCTCTAACTTTTAAAGCATTTCAATTTTGGTTATCTGATTACAAAAATTTTAACCCTCGAACCCCTTTGAAACATTAAATAATTCTATTTAAGCCTTTTAGTTCTTAATTAAATATAATTTTTTTTCATTTTTGACCATTCCAAAAAAATTAATAATGCAATTTATTTTTCTTTAAATTTGGCCCCTCCAAAAATTAATAATTTTATCTCGACCTCTCTAAATAAAATTTCAGTCTCACGAGCTACTTGGATGAAAGCCCGACAGAAACTCAAGACTCTTGTCAAAGATTATATGATTACTCTTATGGGCTACTTTGTCAAGACCGTGGATAATGAGACCAATCTGGACTAGAACCTACAAATTGAAATGGTGTTCAAAAGCTTGCCCAAAGACTTTGCAAGCTTTAGGGTTGTATATA